>JAULBS010120038.1:0-14258 GCA_032355785.1 Symmetromphalus regularis | reverse complement strand
GATGTCCAGGGGTGTATGTCTGTATCCCACTTGGAAAACAACATACAAATGAATCCTTAAATTTCAGTCATTTTGCATAATGACTGGACCCCCAAACCAGGCCTTTACGCAAAATGACTGAAATTTTCAGGCATTTCACAAAATGCCTGATTACGCACTTTGACTATATGGTCATACATGCAGCCAGTATGGTTTGCATGATTGCAAGCAAGAATCTTCTGTATAGTTGTGCAGGTATTAATGATATTAATTTGAAGAAGAACATACATGTATTGTTCTGCTTCTAAATTTAGTTTTCAGGTAGATTTTCTTTTACTTTTAAAAACCATTTAAAGTTACTGCAAAAGCAGTATTTGTTCACACATATTGGATTTGGTTTCATAGATTTCCATCCAAATTGTGGCAGAGTTTTATTTTGTTGTATTTGTCATCATCTTGTGTTGTTGTTATTTCTCAGGTGCAGATATCATCAAAACTTCTACTGGTAAAGAGTCTGTGAATGCTACATTTGCTGTTGCTCTTGTAATGGTTCGAGCAATAAGGGAATACTACCATCGTACTGACTACAAGGTATTTGTTTTAAAGCTACTTTACATGAACTGCAAAGGACTCTTGCACTTGGCTGTCTCTGATATGAATAATTTTATTGTAAATTGAATTTAAACCTGCAGGTGGCATGGGTGCTTCTTTGCCGGTGTCAGAGAATATATGTTCCCCCTAAATATTTGTTCTCCCCCAGAACTAATATTCGTTGCCCCTAAGAAATATTTGGGAATATTTGTACCCCTTCCAAATATTTGTTCTCCCCTAAGAGACATCAGGGCTACTAGAATTTTTTTTAATCCACTAGCCTTCAGACCAATGATTTTAAAAATTCACTTGCCTGACATAAAAATTCACTAGTCCAACATCAGGGCATCTATAAAATTTTTTTTAATCAACTAGCCTTCAGACCAGTGATTAAAAAAATTCACTAACCCGACTTAAAAATTCACTAGTCCTACCTCCGAAAAATAAAACTCAAATTTGACGATCTGATCGACACGCTACATTTAGCAGGATTAAAAAAAATGCATGTTAAAAGAACAGAAAAGTCTGATTTGTTTTGATCGGAAGCTTTTCGGCACTCTTTGGGATAATACGACATCTTGCCGGAAACAGAAAGCCGTTGGTTGCCTGACCGCAAAAACAACTAGCCACGGGCATCGTGCTACCATATTCTAGAAACCATGGATGTGTAATTTTGTCAAGCAGATTGTTTTTTGCAAACTCAATCATGAATTTGTTTGAAGGAGGAATTGCTAAAGGTACTCTCTTGAGTAAAATTATGAAAATGTTGAATCATCCCCACAAAAAGGTGAATCATTACAAAATATTTGCGTATACATTCATAGATATTTTGTTTATGATTCCTTGATCAAAGAGATAGTTGTTGACAATTTGGAAATGTGTCCTATCAGTATTTAGCTCAAGAAAACACTCTTTGTTAGTAGTACTTTGCATATATATATATATAGATATAGGAATTGTTTTATGATAAATTATTGGGAATAATTCTCCAATAAACACAGAATCATAGAAGTTGGATTAATCATTGAAGTGTAAAACTGCAGTGTCTGTGGTGTAAACTCTTGGTTGTTGTTTTTTCATCTGGAAATATGTGAGATAATTAGTCTAAAAACACCCCTTTTAACAGTCAGTGGTCAATGTTGTTTTATTATGATTTAACCATTGGGTGTATAAACAGTGAGCATACTTGTCAGTGTACATATATAATTGTATCACTGTATAACTATTTCTAGCTTGAGAATGTTAAACACCACAAAATAGTGGGGCAACAAATTATCATGTGGAGAAAACTATATTGATTCCCCAAGGGGAACAAATATTCGCTGAATATTTGTTCCTGAGGGAATATTCTGTTACACTAGTGGAGAATTTACGTTGTCCAAAAAATGCCACATGGCTGACCATCTGTTCAAATCTAGACCAAGAATGCATAGTTTCTCACATTATCATGATTTCGAACTTGCAAAGCAAAAATGGTGTCTGCTGCTATTTAAATATTGGAGGGAGGGGCAAGACTGAAATGGGGCACCATTTGGAGGATGCCTACAGCGTAATAAGTTAAAATATTGTTACAAAAAGGGTGCCGCAGATTATTGGGTGGGCAAATGCCCCTTCACCTCCCCTTTCAGCTGCATTGACCCTGAAATGAAATGTGAAGGATTGAAAGTTTGTAAATCATGGTTTTTCCAATAAGGAAATTGAAAAATTTATATATTCTAAAATTAGAACATTTCATTTCCATGAATCAATTTATGGGGAATGTACTAAAATTCTCTCTAAGTTCTTTTTACTACTTCAAACATTCTGGATTACTTATGGGGTCAGAGCACTTTCTCTGTTTTTTTAGGATTACTTAATGTATGGATAGAATAACAAGTAATAATAAAATTTATTTTGACTTACAAAAATATATAGACAGAATAATAATAATTTATATATAATACTATGTAAGTCAAAACAAACTTACATTTTTCTTTTATTCCATCCTCTGTTTTGATAATCTTGCTATGGAAGATCATAATTCTAAGCATGGCCTAAATTAAGTTTTTATAAAGCATAATTTATAGAAAGTTAAAACCAGCTGTAATTTATAGAAAGTTAAAACTAGCTGTAATTTATAGAAAGTTAAAACCAACCATAATTCATAGAAAGTTAAAATCAGCCGTAATTCATAGAAAGTTAAATTCAGCCTTAATTTATAGAAAGTTAAGACCAGCTGTAATTTATAGAAAGTTAAGACCAGCTGTAATTTATAGAAAGTTAAGACCAGCTGTAATTTATAGAAAGTTAAAACCAGCTGTAATTCATAGAAAGTTAAAACCAGCTGTAATTTATAGAAAGTTAAAACCAGCTGTAATTTATAGAAAGTTAAAACTAGCTGTAATTTATAGAAAGTAAAAATCAGCCGTAATTTATAGAAAGTTAAAACCAACCATAATTTATAGAAAGTTAAAATCAGCCGTAATTCATAGAAAGTTAAAATCAGCCTTAATTTATAGAATGTTAAAACCAGCCGTAATTTATAGAAAGTTAAAACCAGCTGTAATTCATAGAAAGTTAAAACCAGTTTGACATTTTTATTTACATATTCCTTCTAATGGTATTACATTAAAGTGTCGTCGCTAACATTGACAGTCATGTTTAATATGTGAAATGTCTATATACTTTACCTGGTCTATTTCCAGTGCTATAAGTGTACTTTATCCTGTATTCATCAAATGTTTTTTCATGCTATTTTGTTATTGATTTTTTTTCTTTTGCCAAAATAAAGTGACTTTAAAGGATTTATATCTGTCAAAGGAGATAAAATTGAATGATAACCAAGTTAATGGCATTTATTCCATCTAGTATTGTCTGTCATCGATCCTCAGCAAAACTTCAAACTATTTCAAAACAAGATGGTTAGATGGCATAGCACTGCATAGTATTTATTACATAGGGTACAAGATACCTTGGTATATATCATTGCACTGTGCAGTATTTATTACTCAAAATATACAAGATATCTTGGTACATGTCATAGCACTGTGCAGTATTTATTACTCAAAATATACAAAATATTTTGGTACATGTCATTGCACTGTGCAGTATTTATTACTCAAAATGTACAAGATATTTTGGTACATATCATAGCACGGTGCAGTATTTATTACTCAAAATGTACAAGATATCTTGGTACATGTAGCACTGTGCAGTATTTATTACATAGGATACAAGATATCTTAATACATAATTATAGCACTGTGCAGTATTTATTACATAGGGTACAAGATATCTTGGTAGATGTCATAGCACTGTGCAGTATTTATTACTCATAATATACAAGATATCTTGGTACATATCACTGCACTGTGCAGTATTTATTACTCAAAATATACAAGATACCTTGGTACATGTCATTGCACTGTGCAATATTTATTACTCAAAATATACAATATACCTTGGTACATGTCATTGCACTGTGCAGTATTTATTACTCAAAATGTACAATATATATTGTGCCGAATTTAAGGGGTTGAAAATTTATTTTGAAATTTACTTGTCCAAATTGAAGTGGGATTTACATTCTTACTTGTCAACAATATTTTTCCACTTGCCCATCAAAAAATCAAAAAAGGAAAACATGAAGTGAATAAATGAATGATACAGAAATTCCATGTCAAATCAACAGATTTTCTGACAATTTTCCACCACTCCATCTTAGAATTGGCTAAAAAAAAATATGTCAAAATATCCATTAAAAAACTGATATCCTGAAATTTTTAGCTTAATCGGGTGATTTTTCAAATTTTGGCAGAGGTTTGAAGTTTTGTGTTTTTGTCAGATTTGTGGCATTTTTTTAATGTGAATTTCCGCAACACTTTTGATTATCATTTTCCAAACTTCATAAAAGTTGTAATAATTATCACAGAGCTTTCAAATTTGGTATTTAAACTAATCAGACAATGGGGAATCCAAAGTTCTAGTCATATTAACGTCACCCTATAGACGTAAATAACGGAAATACAGCGGTTATCAGAAACGTCAGTTTCAAAGGTAATACCAAAAATGCAAAATAATGACAGTTGCCTGCTTTGTAAGGAATTGTTACCAAAGAAGAACAGGTGCTTTATATTTAATGATAGTTTCACTGTGAAAAAGCAACTTCTTGAAGTGTTGGGGAATTTTCCACAAGAACATGACAGTTGCCGATTTGGCTTATAAAACGAGCGATATTGGATAATATTTTTAAGCATGATATCACCAAAAAATGTTTTCGTATAGATGGCACAGTAAGAAGCTCGTGTTTTTTTAAACTATATTTGTCAGGGGTCCCACAATCTCGTGTGACCCCTGACGTTGTGAGGATGGTACCTACTATGAAACTAAAGTTTGTTTTATTTAACGACGCCTCTAGAGCATATTGACTTTTTTTTTATCTAATCATCTGCTATTGGACGTGAATAATATATGGTTATTCTGACATTTATTTTAGATGAAACCCGCTGCCACCGTGCAGGCTACTCTTTCCGATAAGCAGCAAGGGATCTTTTATATGCACTGTCCCACAGACAGTACATCACATACCACGGCCTTTGATGAACCAGTTGTGGACCACTGATTGGAACGGAAAATAGCCTAAACTGAAAATGGGTCCACCGAGAAGGATCGTTCCGATGACTTGGAGGACACGCTACCGTTTGAGCTACATCCCACTTTCCATGAAACTAATGAAGCTAAGCTTCATGACCCTAATTCCAGAGTAACCCCGAAGCAATTTTAGTCCATATTGCTTAACACAGACTCGTTTCTGGTTGTGAAGAGTCCCCACAACAGTTAAGAACGAGATGTAGCTCAAACAGTAGCGTGCCTGCATGTGAACCGGTTGGTTGTTGGATCGATCTTTCTCAGTAGACCTATTTGCAGTTTGGACTATTTTTCATTCCAGCCAGTGGTCCACAACTGGTTCATAAAAGGTTGTGGTGTGTACTGTTCTGTCTGTGGGATGGTGCATAAAAAAAAGAGTAGCCAATATGGCAGCAGCGGGTTTCCTCTAAATAAATATATCAGAATGACTATGATTTATGTCCAATAGCCTATAAGATAAAAATCAATGTTCTCTAGAGGCGTCATTAAATAAAATAAACTTTTTTTTTTTTTAAATAACAGTTTCTGGTCCCCAAAATGTAGGTCCACCACTGCTAGTACATAATATCAGTGCCCTTGTAGTGCATTTGAAAGTGTTGTCAGTCTGACTAAATTCTTGCTTCAAATCCATGAAAAGGAAATATGGGTTAACTTAAAACATTTTTAAAGATAAGTGCAATTATTGCATATTCCATAATAGTAATGTCTTTAGACCAAATGACAACACAAAGGGGGATATTCTAACCCTATCTGGGTACTTACAAAAATGATCAAAAAGTGTCCTTTGATCCTTAAATTCTTTCGAGTATTATATATATAAGATAGGAAAACAATTAATTGGTGTCTAAAGTTGGGGGCGGTGCTTATGATCAATTTCCGAAGAGTTGCAGTTAAACTTTAGGATCGGTCTCTGAAGAGTTGCAATTAAACCTTAGGATCGGTCTCTGAAGAGTTGCAATTAAACATTAGGATCGGTCTCTGAAGAGTTGCAGTTAAACCTTAGGATCGGTCTCTGAAGAGTTGCAATTAAACATTAGGATCGGTCTCTGAAGAGTTGCAATTAAACCTTAGGATCGGTCTCTGAAGAGTTGCAATTAAACCTTAGGATCTGTCTCTGAAGAGTTGCAATTAAACATAATTACAGTAATGAACAGGATTCGACCCTGCACACATACTTTGTAAAAAAAACATTTATGCTGGAACAATATACTAAATGTAAATTTTACTGAGCAAGAAATGTATCAATCATAGTTAGCAGTCTTTCACAATTTTGTTTTAATAATTTTTGTTTATTGTCATAGCCTACTTTCTAATTCTTGCAGGGGCGGTACAGACAGTACGGCCATGGACATACCACTTTTTGAAGAGGTATGGCTTAGCTATACCACTTTTTCTACTTGGAGCGGGATCTAGCTCAAACAGTAGAGTGTCTGCATGTGAACCGGTCGGTCGTCGGATAGATCCTTCTCAGTGGACCCATTTGCAGTTTGGGCTATTTTCCATTCCAACCAGTGGCCCACAACTGTTTTATCAAAGGCTGTGGTATGTGCTATCCTATCTGTGGGATGGTGCATATAAAAGATCCCTTGCTGCTTATCGGAAGAAGCCTATATGGCGGCAGAGGGTTTCCTCTAAAGACATATGTCAGAATGACCATGACGTCCAATAGCCGATGTTAAGATAAAAATCAATGTGCTCTAGAGGGGTTGTTAAATAAAACAAACTTCACTTTACTTTACTTATTCTACTTAAAAGAAATCTAGATGTAGATGTGATTCAGTCACTGATCATTAAACTTTTCCATGCGGTAAGTTATATATTTTGGTTTTTATTCATCAATATCCATTATCCATATTCCAAGTACTGAAGTAGCATAAACAGATAATTATCATAATAGGAAAAATAACAATTAAAAAATAACAACAAAGTTTTATATTTGCATATTTTATGTTTTGAATGGCAGGATACACATATTTTAGGAATGAGTAACATAGATAAACACAGAAAAATGAATAAAATTTATATCTGAAAGGCCATCTTTGTTGAACAGAACAATGCAATCTGAACACATTTTATGTGACTCCATTCCACGCCATTTTCAACAAAACAAGGAAGGTAACTCCATAACTCTTGACAGTAATGGAGATAACTCTATAACGTGACATTTATACCATTTACATAATTTATACATATAAGTACATTTGGTTTTCACACAATTCCAATATAAAAATGCAAATTAAAATGAAATTTCAGTAGCAACTTAACACGTATCACCACTGGTAATGCTTGGATGTATAAATGCTTTATACATAAAATTATATATGCGCTACATACAAAATAATTATATTCACGTAACAATAAATATATATATTTGGAAATAACAATAACATTTTATGATCTTTAACGTCAATGATACATGCTGAAAATCTAATTTTTTCTACATTCATAATTTTTATAAGGTACAAACTGAAAGTGAACAGAAATAAAAGTGAAAATGGTTGAGTGTGTTGTTATTTACAGTGAATATAATAAATGAAGAGTGATTTTAAATCAATAATCATCATTTTTGTACTTTTTAGAGAAAGGCGGCCATTGAATTCAGTTTGTACACTTGTGAAAATTATGAAAATGGTTGATACATAATCATGCTTAAACAGGGGCGTAGCTAGCTAAGGAACGATATGGAAGCAGAAAAATACGGCGAGGGGTCTGGGGGCCGCTCCAGGCTCCAAGTGTGTCCAGGGATCATCTTTAATTAATAACACCCTCTCTCTCTCTCTGCCTGTCTCTCTCTCTCTCTCTCTCTCTGTCTGTCTGTCTGTCTCTCTCTCTGCCTGTCGCTCTCTCTCGTGTTGTTGGGGTTTTTTTGGGTTTTTTTTGCGAAAACGAAGTGGTTGCACATACTGCTGTACCTCCGGGTAGTTATGCGCCTGTTAAACATATAATATATTTTTGATGGTAAAAATAAAATCAGCTAATAAATATTCAGTTATTTACATTCCAAACTGAATCTAAAAAGGAAACAGAAATTTGTTTTAGCTTCTACCCAATAAAGGTTTTCCAGAAAACTAAATTCAATTTGTAACCTATCTAATAAGCCATTCACTGTGAAAATGCGAACACAAATGAGTGACCATTTGTTGACTGAAATGTAAACATTAATAATGCCCAAAGTTCTACATGTAAAATTATTATAATTACACTAAATAAAGTGACTAAACTCCTTTATAATATATATATATATATATATATATATATATTAAAAAGAAAATTATTATTATTATTATATAATTAATTATATCCCAATAATCAAATTATAATTGGCTGCTTCAAGCTGAAGTTGTTAGTTGAAGGGAGATCACTGTTAATAAGTTACTTAGAAAAAAGTAAAGGGACATTACTCTTAATTTATTTTTAGAAAAATTTAAGGGATATTACTCCAGTTATTTTAGAAGATAAAGGGACGTTACACTGATATTATCTTTCCTAACACTTGCCAGTATATTGTTTTGTAGATGTTAAGTCCAGCTCAACATAAATGATACAAATAAGAGAGAATTTTAATTGGAGGATAGTTTTTTAAAAATTAAAACTTTAAAAAATTAATATTATAAAGAAGAGAAAGCATTTATCTCAATGTACAAGCAGAAAAAAAAAAATAATAATAAAAAGTCTTAAGTAGCACTAAAACAAAATCTAGATGTTATCTGCAACAATTCCAGCAAGCACTTTTTACAAACAAACTGCATATGCAATGGCACTTAATAATTTTAATATTTTTTTAAAAATACATGTCATAATAAGTATCTCCAGCATTGACTGCTGCAGGCCCGTATACAGGATTTTCTTTAGGGGAGTGCGTTTGTGAAGGCCCGAAGTGTCTACGAGCACGGATCCGCAAAAAAAGCGAGCGTCATTTTGATTCTTGGTGTGCATTACAATAACTGCATTTATGGCAGCGGATATCCATGTTTTATTTTCGTTTTTAATGTTATTCTAGTACATTAGTGTCAATCCAAATTTGCATTTACGGACCTTGACAGATTTTGGAGGGTGAGTGCACACCCGTCGCACCCCCACCCCCTGCATACGGGCCTGTACTGGCAGATTCAGATTAATCACTACCAACAGTGTCATAGCCAAAGTTTGAAAACAGACTGGGCAAATCTGTTCCCAATTGGGCTCTGCACTATAAATGCCGAAGAGTAATTGCCAGGGGTGTGTGAGAAATTAGACCTCAATTCACTATCTTCTAATTTACCCCTGCACAATGAATGAAATTAAAGACTAAAACATTTTCATAGACTTCAAACCTATTAAAATAATATTTCAAAATATTCATTAAAACAAGAAAACAAGTTCTAAAAGACTTTCCAAATCCTGTAAAACAGAAATATAATGTAAGACATTTTGGATAATAAAAAAAGCAGTGACTGAAAGAGTGATTTCTGAAAGTGCTAACTTTGGAAACCCAGGGTAGAATGTTAATTTGTACAATGTCATACATGTAGATTAATCCCTTCATTTTCAATAAAATTATAAAACTTTGTCAATGGGGCATTTCATGGTAATTTTTTGTGACGGACATGACATTTTGACACTATAAAACAATGTTTCCATGAAAACGTGTACACTTTTCTCTATATTTTGTGTTAATAGAAACCATATGATGTATGTTTGTAACACCCAAGAACAAACATATATTGTACTTATATTTTTTGGAATAATTTACTTATTAATATAAATGTGTCCGTCACGCATATTAATAAGTAAAGTATTCCAAAAATATAAGTGCAAAATATGTTTGTTCTTGGGTGTTACAACCATACCTCATATGGTTTCTATTAACACAAAATGTAGAGAAAAGTGTACACATGTTTTCATGTTTTATAGTGTCAAAATGTCACGTCCGTCACAAAAAAAAAAAGACCACGAAATGCCCCTGTAACGGAATATTCGAGTTCCGGCACCGGCAGTCATCTGCGGGAACACACATGTCCATTTATAATTTAATTAATTAAATAAAATAAAATAAATATTTTTTAAAAATATTGTCAAATCCTGAATATTCAAATATCTATTTAAAAAAAAAATTCTGTGGCGATCAAGAAGGTTACGTAGCTAATGACTGGAAATATGATTTTCTGCACGTTAGAATTCGAAATATAAAAGTGTGGCCTCATCTGCCTTTTCATGTAGGCCTAACGATTTCAGTTTTGTTAACAGCGGAACGAATAATATATTGAGAGAGAGGAACTTTGTGTGAGCTACTGTAATATAGGTTAGCGACAAACTCAGCACGTGTTTTAATGGTGTAAATAACGTTTAGGCTTATGTATTTTACATAATATATACCTCTTTCTCTCCCCTTTCTCGCTCTCTGTTTCGCTCTCTTTCTCTCTGTCTATCTGTATGTCTGTCTGTCTGTCTCCCTGTCTTTCTTTCTCTCTCTCCCTCACTCTCTCTCTCTCTTTCTCTCTCTCATACAAACACATTATCTGTGTATACGTAGGTAAAAAGTTATATATATAAAAAAATTAATAATAAATTTAAAAAAAAAGATAAATAAAATTAAAATAAAAAGCCAAGGATTATTTGGGGCGATGAAATGAATGGAAAAGTACTCCTACCCTCCTCCACTCCCACAACTGCTGTCGTCTATGCAAATATATAAAATACATTCATTGGCGGATCTCATCTTAAGAGTGCCTTAAATGTAATATTTTCAACATTTTATAGTATTTTAAAATTCGGTATACTACAAAAAAAAAACCCACTTAAACTGTCCTGTAGGTAGGTGCTTTTTTGAATAGCATTCCCTCTTAATAGAATCCTTTATCCGCTCCTGTACATCAACACAAATATAGCCAAGTATGTTTACAAATTTGTTTCTTTATGTTGCAGGGGTTCTCGCAATAATGTTTTGCTGTGTTTAGAATTATAATTTATTACCAGCAAAGTTGTGATATTAATTTGAAAATCAGCGGGAACACAAATAAGAAAGAATAAGTTTATATTTTAACAATTCTTCCAAAGATTAAAACACTGGGGTGGCCTTTGATATTTTGTTTTACATGTTTTTCTTCATGTTTATGATGCAGTGTTACATAGCTCATAATCATTGGTATAGTAACCGGAGGGAAGGGTGGGGGGAGTGGCACGGAGGCAGGATTTCTGAGTGGGAGTCCAAAATGTGGTTTTCTGAAAAGGGGCGGGTCCAAATGTGATGAGTGAATAGGACTGGGGAAAAAATGATTAATTTTCACGTCATTCCACTCGGGAAATGGTCAACAATAAAAATAAAATAAAAAAATATATAAAAAAAAGAGAAAAGGGGGATGTCCGGATCCTCTGCTCCCTCCTGGATCCGCTAGTGAGCGAACAATCCCCTCCTAATTGAAACCCTAGAAGGGCCAGAGAAAATGTTCTTCCTTGTTATTATTATTTGTGTGTGTGTGTGTACATGTGTGTGTGTGTGTGTATCATATGTAAATATACATATAATCTAAATATAATGTAGGCTAGATGCACACCTAGCGGCCAACTCAAATATCTGGTATTTCGTTATGAAGGGGAGTTGATAGGCCTAATGTCAGTTTTGTTTGGACGATAGCAATAAACTATTGATTCGCATACTATAAAATAGATTTCTCAAGATACTAATTAAATGATTTTATAACAAACAAATTGCCAACACACAATAAACACGGGACCTTTGGAACTGGTTTTGTATGGAATTGGGGTGGGGGAGCGTTAATTTTTATACAGGAATTGTTTTGCCCGAAGTACCTTGATGGGTTCTAGGACAGGGAACATTCTTCCATGGTTAATGTTTAATTTTAGGCGACATCAAACGCGAATTCCTGGTATTTTTAAACATTGATTTTTCTCTATTTTAAAAAGTATCTTGATGATTTAACATTTTTTTTACCTAAACAGGATCTTCTGGAATCTAAACAACAAAATAAACCATTTTTAAACCATTTTTAAACGCGAAGAATTATCAAATTTAATTTTAATTTTCTGGTACTATATTATAAAATAGCGATGGATAAGAAAGAAAGAAAAAAGGTAAAGATGAAACCTAAATCCCACCTACCCCATACCTACGAGCATGTTTAGTTTTTTAATGAAACCCAAGCACATTGTTTTATTCAGCGGCTATTAGATGTCAGACATGATATTTTATGACACATTGTCTTTAGTGGAAACCCTCTACCGTCACATAGGCTACTCTTTCCGATTAGCAGCAAGGTATGTTTTTATATGAGCTTTCCCACAGACAGGATAGCACATGCCACGGCCTTTGATAAACCATTTGTGGACAACTGGTCGGTGTAAATGGTATACAGTAAATTAAAAATCAATGCCTCAACTAAGATTTGATCACAATATCTACCAGTCGGTGTAAGTGGTATACACCTACCCACTGAGCCTTACGGAGCACTCACTCTGGGTTGGAGCCGATTCTGAGATTAAAAATCCCATGTCTCGACTGACATTTGATCCGCTAGTCCGATAGCTTAACCACTGCACTACCAAGGCCTGTCCATCACGAAAATGATGTCAGAAAGGTTTTTGATCTGATCGGATGATGGTAGTGGCAACACACTTATTAGCCTTTCTATAGAAACAATTTACAGCTTACAGTTCCGATTCCAATTAGCTTATTAATTATAGATACACCAATTTCACTGAGGCTCATAAATAATCGCCCACAATCCGATTAGTTTACTAATTGTCTTTAAATGCTACATAATTTATTATCTAAACACATCAAACCATTGCTTAACAGTTAAGTCATCCGTTGCTAGGCTTAGATAAGGAGCGGGATGTAGCTCAAGCGGTAGTATGTCCGCTTGTGAAGAGGTCGGTTATCGGATCGAGTCATCTCAGTACATTTGTAGTTTGGGCTATTTTTCCGTTCCAACCAGTGGTCGACAACTAGTTCATCAACGGCCGTGATATGTGTTGTGCTGTCTGTGGAAAAGAGCATGTAAAAGATCCCTAACTGCTTATCGGAAAGAGTAGCCTATGTGGCAGCAGGTTTTTTCTCTGAAAGACATATGTCAGAATGACCATATGTTTGACGTCCAATAGTTAAGATAAAAATCAATGTGCTCTAGAGGCGGCGTTAAATAAAACAAACTTTGTCATGGATAACTTTCGTTTGGGTCAACGTAGATGGTGTCATGAGAAAATACTTCTGTGTCATATGAATTTTCATTTTGGGCAAAATCGTCAAAATACTACTTTGACGCTAATAAATGAAGCGATATATCGACAGACAAAGAATGAAAATATGTTATGCAATAATTTTTAAATTTAGTTTGTACTTAACATGACAATGGGAATGCTAGTAGAAAACAAAACAAAATGCAAGTGTTGTCGAGAAGTGTTGTTGAAATAGTTTTGTTTCTTTTCTTATTTCCAAAATTGCTCACCTTCATCGCTCTGCCTGTACGCAAACACCCATGTACACGGGGAATAATAATAATAATAATAACAACAACAATAATAATAATAACAGCAACAACAACAATAATAAAAATAACAACAACAATAATAATAATAACAACAATAATAATAATAATAACAGCAACAACAACAATAATAATAATAATAACAATAACCTAAAAGTACAAATCCCACAATAGACGTGATATTAGTTTGCTTTATCATTTGTTCTTAAGCCTACCTGAACCTCAAAGTTGTTATGCGTATGTCCTATCTTCGAAATCCTATTACTATTTCATTTGCAATAGGTACACATCTAATAGCCGCAACCAACATGGCGTGTCTTAACTCTGCGACGTCTTACGGTTGACAATAACGTTACGTCATAGCATTGTCGTCGTATTACGTTAATAAAGGAATTTCTTAAACGCATACTCCCACGGATCCATGACCTAATTAATTTTCAAACAAAGAATTAATTTTAAATACAAACATTTGATTTGTTAATAGAAATACTTCATACAACTGCTTATATAACCACCGCATCTCGCTTATTATCAATATTTTAAAAATAATAATGAATTATGCTCACGGACAAATAAATC
>JAULBS010120027.1:0-14259 GCA_032355785.1 Symmetromphalus regularis | reverse complement strand
TAGGCATTTTAATTTTAATTTCACTGAAATTTTCAGTTTTTCTAAGCAAAAAGTGGGGGGGATAATTATATAGGCGTTCCCCCGTCACAAAAGTGAGGGGACGTGTCCCCCTCCCCCCGGGATTTACGCCCATGATGCCATAACTAGTCTTGATCTGGACATAGTGACAATTATAGGCTCTATCTATATACTGTTGTAACAGTTGAGCAAAAACAAAATTTGCTACTATGTAAAAAATAATAATAATCTAAATAAATTAATAATAATAATAATAAAATAAAAGACATGGAAATTTCATTTAATACACATTGCTTCAAAACAGGTGACAAAGTTACATACAAATAACATTTTTGATTACAAAAGTGGGGGGGATAATTATATAGGCGTCCCCCCTTGTCAAAAAAGAGGGGGCGTGTCCCCCTGTCCCCCCCCAGCGGGATTTTACACCCATGGGCCTGCATTATAATCTATATTGGTTCTCTTGTTTTGCCATAAAGTTAAAGATTTGTTTTTTGTTTAACGACACCACTAGAGCACATCGATTTATTAATAATCGGCTATTGGATGTCAAACATTTGGTTATTTTTACTTCAACGGGTTTTGAATATCAGTCATTAGCTTGAAAGTCCGACATTCTACCGTTGGACTAAGTTAAAGACATCTGTTATAAAACATATCTCAAACGGATCTGATCTTGTTCAAATGCACAGTTTAAAACACTAAGACATATCGGTTGGTTTGGTTGTATTTATTTTCGTGCTTATTTCCAATGAAGGTTCAAGCACGTTGTCCCGGCCACACAAATCATGTTTCTGTGCTGTCTGTCCAGGACGGAGGTTAGTGTTAGTAGGAGAAACGAAACCCGCTGCTTTTCGATAAACAGCAAGGAATATTTTATATGCACTATCCCTCAGACAGAATAGCACATACCACGGCTTTTGTTAAACCAGTTGTGGACCACTGGTCGGTGTAAGTGGCATACGCCTACCCATTGAGCCTTGCGGAGCACTCATTCTAGGTTGGAGCCGATACTGAGATTAAAAATTCCATGCCTCGACTGAGATTTGATCTCAGTACCTACCAGCCGGTAAGACATATCACCTTCTCCTGTCACCATTAGCAGGTGTGTATGTGTTCTAATAGCTTGTAATATTTCAGCTTAAAGAAAAGGAAGATGTTTAACAAAACAAGAACGTCTTTAATAATTTTGTAAATGTTCTTTTGCTATTGGTGGTAGGAGACGTGTCGTGGACGGATCTTTAACGTATTACCACGGACCTCCAGGCTGCCAATATGGCGCGAGAAATGCCACATAGGGAAATTTATATCTTTCAAGTAGGAATTTTAAATAACGTGTCTATTTTAGATCTTTGAGTGCATCAAACAGACGAGCCCAGAGGGTTGTTTAAAATTATTGTGAAAATGATTAATAAAGTGTGGCAAACACCATTTCATTTTGTTCGTAATCACGTTAAAATATGCCTGAATTTTATAATTAAATCGTCTTTTTGAAGTGTAATTCAATTGTTTTTCTTTTATCATTTAATTTCATTGCAATTAACTGAATTTCATGTTTTATTAATATATTTTTTAACAAACCGAGAACTGTCTGGAACACAAATTTAATTATTTGCTTATGTAATTATTGTGGCAAAAAAATATTTCATTTTGTTCGTAATCACGTTAAAATATGCATGAACTTTTATAATTAAATCGTCTTTTTTACGTGTAATTCAATTGTTTTTCTTTTATCATTTAATTTCATTGGAATTAACTGAATTTTATGTTTTATAAATAAAAAAATTAACAAACCGAGCACTTTCTGGTACATAAATGTAATTATTTGTTTGTGTAATTAATGTTCACAGTTCATTTTATTTGAATTAGGCTACTTTTTCAACAGGTCGATACGAATATAGTGGAATGGTTTTAATATCTCTACCACATTTAAACAGGTCCACAAAAACCAACCCGGACCAGTGTCCCTCCTCTTAGGAATCTGGGTCCGGAGTAGGGTGGGGTGGCGTACACGAACCAATTCGGGTGTGGGCACGTGATAATAACTTTACGAACCAGTCCTGGGGATGTAGTGGTTACAGTACCGGACTGGCAGCTGGTAGGTACAAAGATCAAATCTCAACAGAGTCATTGAATTTTTATCTCAGTACCAGCTCCAACCCAAGGTGAGTGTTCCACAAGGCTTAATTGGTAGGTGTACACCATTTAAAAGACCAGTGGTCAACAACTGATTTGTCAAAGACCGTAGTTTGTGCTATCGTGTCTGTGGGTTAGTTCATATAAAATATCCTTTACTGCTTATCGATAACAGTTATCACATTAGTGTGGCGGCAGCGGGTTTCGTTTTTCCTACTAACACTAATCTTTCCTGGACAGACACCACAGGAAGCTGAGTTGTGTGCCCAGGACAGCATGCTTGAACCTGTATTGGATGTACGCACAAAATTAAGTACAATAAACCAGGTGCACGAATTAGTTTTAATCACTTGAGATGTGTTTATAAGTCATTACTACATGCTTTAGGTCTCAGATGTTCAGAAGTATCTTTAATCAGTTAGTAGAAAGAATGTTTAAGCTTCCGTCTAAAAAAGGGGGAATGTAACACCTTTTTTCTATTTCGCACATAAACAAAAAGTCTTTCATAAACACTGTGTTAAGACAGGGAACATTTCTGAAACCTTTGTTAAATTTGTATTTAAGAACACTTCCTTGCGTTCAGGGTCTGGGTTTTTGACGAAATTTCCAACTAGACTAGTTTTTACGCTTCATGTTAAAGCTAATGAGAACGGTTGGAACCAGTGAAATTGTTACATAGCAATCGCGAATGCTAGCCTATTCTGAACGCACGGCAAGATCGGCAAGACTTGACTGTCGCTATGTAGCAAGTTCCAAATACTCTTATTAGCTTTAACATGAAGCGTAAAAACTAGTCTAGCTAGCAAGTTCATCCTGAACGCAACCTTTTTCTTGTAGGTTCAAACTGTATTCAAGAAAAGGTCAAAGTTCACTAAAGAATATATATTTTATTTATTGTCAGTAATATTTGAGACCAATGTAATCAATAACATTAAACTTTTAATATTTTCGATTTCTGTTTCAATCTGGATCAAAAATAAAAACAATTTCAAGATTTGTAAAAACTGAAAGCAAGTCAATACAACTGTTTTTAGAAGAAATATTTAAAATGTAAAATGAATGTTCTCATTGATAAGATGTACGTCAATTTACGTTTTATTGTTCACCGTCTGTTTCTTTGAGCATAAATCAGAATAAATTAATAAGACAAAACCATTCATTTTGTGTTCCGCTATTTAAAGTTAAGTAAAACACATAAATCACTAGGCCTATTAAAAACATTTAACAGTAATGATAACTGATAAATTCTTGGTGGTTTGTGCTACTGTTTTGTGGGAAAGTGCATATAAAAGATCATTTGCTGCTTATCGATAAAGAGCAGCCACATTGTGAAGAGGCAGCGGGTTTCGTCTTTCGTACTAACCTCTGTATTGGACAGATATCACAAGAAGCTGAGTTGTGTGCTCAGGACAGCGTGCTTGAACTTTGAGTATAAGCACGAAAACACGTTTACCAGTCCTAACATGTACTGTCTTATGGAAAATAATACTATAGTGAGTTCCGACTGAAGACTATATTCTTTGACATAAATTATGGCTGAATATTTCCAAGGATACCGTATTCTTTGACAGTATCATGTCTGTGTTTAGTATAAGTTAATTTCGGAGGGAACTACGCAGTGATTTCACATTTTCATCATGTTTAAAAGGAAAGGAATGTTTGTTAATGACACCCAGTACATTGTTTATTTAGCGGTTATTAGATGTCTAACATGGTATTCTATGACTCGTGGTCTTTATAGGAAACCAGCTACCGCCACATAGGCTACTTTTTCCGATTAGCAGCAATAGATCTTTTATGTGCGTTTTCCCACAGACAGGACAGCGCATACAATGGCCTTTGGTGAACCAGTTGTGGACCAGTAGTCTGTGTAAATGGCTAACATCTACCCAATGAGCCTTTGCGCAGCACACATTCTGGGTTGGAGTCGGTATCGAGATTAAAAATGTCATGCCTCCACTGAGATTTGATCACAGTACCTACCAGCCGAGGGACCAGCAGCTTAACCACTGCACCACCGAGGCCGGTCTCTCATTGTGTAACACGAAATGTAAAAGTAGTGTATTGATATCACGCTAGTTATTTGATCATAAATATAATGAAGTGTTCGCTTTCTCTCTCAGAGATAGCACTGGTACCAGTTCTGGAGCGGGACGTAGCTCAAACGGTAGTGTCCACCTGTAAACCGGTCGGTCGTCGGATCGACCCTTCTCAGAGAACCCATTTGAAGTGTGGGCTATTTTCCGTTACAACCACACAACTGGTGTATCAAAGGCCGTGGTATGTGTTGTCTTGTCTGTTGTAAAGTGCGTATAAAAGATCCGTTGCTGCATATCGGAAAGAGTAACCTATGTGGTGGCAGCGGGTTTCCTCTAAATAATGTTTCAGAATAACCATTTGATTGACGTCCAATAGCTGATGATAAGATAAAAATCAATGTGCTCTAGAGGCGTCGTTAAATAAAACAAACTTTTTGTTATGAAATACTGTTTTATGCTTGAGACAGTGGCGGATCAATAGGGGGCCCAGGGGCCTCTAAATTTTGCGATTGAAATTAAAACAAAAAAATCCATAAAAGGACCCCCAAATTGATTTTCTGGATCCGCCACTGTTAGTATCCAGTTGCGGATCCAGAGGGGATTCAGGGGGACCGGACCCCCTTTTCAAAAATTCTCTTTTTTTTTAACATATATTTTCCGAAAGGAAGAACGTGAAAATTAACAATTTCCCTCAGTCCTATTCACCCATAACATTTGGACCCCTCCCTTTTAGAAATCCTATATCCGCGCCTGGAATCCTACCACAGGACCACTTGAGGCTAACTCCACACGTGGTATTTACTCAATCTTGCCAATCAAATAGTATAGTTATTTGTATTAATCAATACATCAGTAGCATTCTGTAATCCCTTGACAAACTATCTGATATGACATCAAACAACATTTCCATTCGAACGTTATTTGCTTAAGTGGGTTACCGTCTTCACGAAAATAGATTATCTGAAGTACGTGTAATAATAATTTTAAAAAAAGATATGTGATGTGGATAACTGAATTACTGGGTCAGTGAAATGACTTCGTTGCCAGTATGTCTGACTTCAATGTTAATGCACTAAATTAGATTTCAGTTTAATTTAAAGGATTGCACGAACACGTTTATTAATAGTTGCTGTCACGTTGTCAGTCAACTGTTGAATGCAACAGACAATACGACAGCAAAAAGAAAAGTTTGTTTTATTTAATGACGCGTCTAGTGCACATTGATTTTTATCTTATCATCGGCTATTGCACGTCAATCATATGGTCATTCTGACACATTTATTTGATGAAACCCGCTGTCGTCACATAGGCTACTCTTTTCGATAAGCAGCAAGGGGTCTTTTATATACACCGTCCTACAGACAGGACAGCACATACCACGGCCTTTGATGAACCAGTTGTGGACTACTGGTTGGAATGAAAAACAGCCCAAACTGAAAATGGGTCCAAACAACAAAACAAATATTTTAAAAGTGTTGGGTAAGACCAACGTAAAACTGAGTTTGACCTTTAGTAACGCCAGTTTTTTATTTTTTAGTTTCTCAAACATAGGTCCTCCAAAAATAGGGTAGAGTTACTAAATGTCTTGGTAGGGGAAAATAAATTTTGGTACAGAACGGTCCTGAACCAGACATTTTAGTTGCTATTACGTACATTTTGTGTGTGACGTCAGTATCGGGTCCAGAGGGGGTCCAGAAGGTCAGGACCCCCATTTTCTAGAATTTTATATTATTTTTATATATATTTTCAGTTGGAAGGACGTGAAAATTAACCATTGTCCTCCAGTCTTATTCAAACATCAAATTTGGACACACACCCCACCTTTCTGAAATACCGCATCCGCGCCTGGACGTGCGGTATGCATCATATCATTTATTCTTTTTCTTTCTTTTTTGTGAAAACACTCCAATGACATTTAGTACAGGCGAATAGGTGTGTACGGTTTGCGGCAATGTAAAATACATTATCATTGTCATTATGCATGTACTGCTGTCGCATACCACACCATCGACACATATTAAATAGAGGGTATTAAACGAGTTGCCATTTATTATCAAATTTATGTCCCTCGTGAAATATTTTTTCTTTGTCACCTGCATTAGCGAGTGACAAAAGAAAATTATTTCACGAGGGACATAAATTTGATAATAAATAGTAAAGAGTTTAATATTTTATTAATTATCCCAGCCAAATGTTATTGATTTTCTCTAAAATGCTTTAGCTTTTTTTTCAATTACACTATATGGAAATACCACACACTGTGCACATAACAACGTCAGTGTGTTCGTCCAACTTTAAAAATAGTTACTATTTAAAAAAAAAAAATTCACAATTTATTTATTTATTTTTTAACAATGTATTTTTAAATAACAATTTATGTTTACAACGACGAATTTTTACGATTCACTGCGTTCGTGAAGCGTGTGAATGTCAAGACCAATGTCATTACCATCAGTTTTAGTACGAGGACTTTCATTGGATTAACAGAACAAAACTACCCAATAAAGCCGCAAGGGATCTTTTATATGCACTGTCCTACAAACAGGACAGCACATACCACGACCTTTGATAAACCAGTTGTGGACCACTGGTTGGAACGGTGATAAAGAAACTTAAACATATTCCATAAAGTAAACATATCTTACCGTCCGTACTTCCGTCCGTCAATTTGGAAAACGACTTGGTGTACTGATACTGATCGACATTACATCCACGGCTGGTATCAGCAGCGCATGACAACGTGTCGCCCATGACGTCGTCGTAGTTAACAAGTCCGGTCCACAACAAATCAGTCTGTCACGGAAAAATGTACATCACGAAAACTCGAAATAGAGGATGTTCGGGATGGTGCACTTGTAGACTGGTGTCATATGGTCACAGTTACTAGTTCTTGAATTCCGGTCGTCATCATTGAAACCTGTAATTAAAACGAGTCTTTCTTGTATTACGATAACCTGTAATTTAATTAGGCTTTAATGTTCTACAATCTAGAATGGTCAAAATGTTTTAATATTTAACCATTTAGAACAGATCTTCAAGGTTTATTTCGTCTCCACGGCGCGCCCTTTATCCTGTTTTAGTATATCCCTGTCTTATCTAGGTCACATAGAAATGCACCGGCTGGAGTGTGGATATGCAAATAAAAAGACTGGGGGAGTTGAGAAGTGTATGTAGGCAGTCAACGATAGCTTTGATAGGAAAGACACGAGGTAATTAAAAATGCAGTTGTGTTTATTTTTTGATTCAGTAAAATATTTCGTTAGACGGGAAGGAGAGACTACAGCTTCAAATACCAGCAGCTGATCCAGGGGGTCTGGGTCCCTGCCTTTATAGAATTTATATATATATATATATATAATTATATGGAGTGGAAGGACATTAAAATTAATCATTTTCCCCAGTCCTATTCACTCATCACATTTGGACATCTCTTTCAGAAATCCTGTATCCGCGAATGAATACAGTTATTAAAATTATCAACAAAATAATAATAATAATAATAATAATACGTTGATAACCACTCGGTAGTGAGTTGATTTTTAAACATTCAACAATATTAGGAACGTAAAATTTGTATCTTTCATTGGAATATTTGTACACGTACATGTATGTATTAAATTAATGCTTATTTTCCCCTAAAATCATGGTTTTATTCTACAATCTATTTCTACATCAAACATAATTTCTAGCAGAAACAAAGGTAAACTTACTATCTAGAGATCCAGGCAATTTAGATGACGTAGTATTGTCCCCAGGTGCATGTGTAGTGAGAAGTAATATTAATTCTACCTACGTGTATGTAAATGACCTTTAAACAGAGCAATTGTAGCATCAGTAATTTATTGGCAAGCTTCCGTTATTGAAATAGCGCCATGCGGAACTTCTGTGTGCATTCAATTAACACTACTTGAGTCCTTACCGTTACGTAAAGTACGGGATATATCATTTGTAGTGTATAGCACACCGTACCACATTGTCCAGTGTAAACTTCGTACGCGTGTTTATTACAGGGTGTCGGTTACCAGTGTCGATTACAGTTTCACAGCTAATTGACAAGTGGGCGTGTTTTCTTAGTTGTTTTCTTTTGTAAAACATACAGAGTCAGTATGACACGAGTCTTATTTTACAACTATTTCGTTTTCTTTCTCATTCTTTTTTTCTTTTTTTTTTCTGATTTATTCATTTATTTATTTATTTATATGCTAAAGTGCACGGTCTCTGCTTACAATAAAGTACAACAATTATATTGAGCCCGTAGGTACATTTGCACCATTATAATAACACGTTATTTAGAATGCCTTGCAAATAGAATCAATGTTGGTACTTACATGTTTCTAGTCATGTTTTGCAGCTAACCAGCATTTGTTTTACTCCTAACGCAAAAGGCACACATTGTAAAACGATGAATATATTGGTCACAGGCATACGTAAATATATAGTGAGTGGCATTTTAAATAGAATTGTAATTCACTTCGTAAGCGGTACATGGCGGTCCCCTTTTACTCTTTGTCCACCATTTTTTTCCATTATAATTTGATTGTAACTAACACTGGTACCTACGAATATTATATATATTATAATACCAGGCGCGGATGCAGGATTTCTGGAAGGGGGGTTCAAAATGTGGATTTCTGAAGGTGTGGGGCAAAAGTGATGAGTGCACAGAAATGGGGAACAAAATGGTTAATTTTCTCGTCCATCCACTCGGAAAAGGGTTTTAAAAAAAGGTGGTTCCTGACCTCCTGGACCTTCCCCTCCGAGGATCCACTACCAAATTCTAAAACAGAAGCATACAACATTTTGAACTATGACCCGGAAGTAAATAATTCCTAACACTGCAGCTTCCTCTAAAACCGACAAACGAGTTATGAAACAGCTATAACCAAATTGGCCACAATTGTATTATATGGGATTCCAGACTGTTTAACCTGGCATTATTCGGGGTCAACTCGAGTATGTATTGTAATAAACAGAATACATTATGGAACCAAGTCCGCCTTAATTACACACGTTATAAACTACATACACTTGTTATCTGTCCCGCCAGGTGTCCATAATAGCTCGGTATGTCAGTTTGACACGTGAATCACAATTACCACTCTTCTTTATACCTAGTTTCTGATATAACGATATCTAAATAACATGGACAAATATCTTACTAGTATATAATAAAAAGAGAGGGTTTGATAATTGGCGACACAGGTTTTTAAATGGCTATTAACTAAGGTCATTGCAGAATGAATGGATGGTGAAAAACTAAAAATCCAAACTTGCAAGTGACACGTATGCCTATGAAACAAAACATTTCTTAATGCATATAAAAGACGGTGGTATGTACTGTCCTGGTTGTGGGAAAGAGGATATAAAAGATCCCTGGCTGCTAATGGTAAAATGTAGTGGTTTTCTTATTATTAAACACAATGGTGTGAATGGGAGATAGCGGTGACCATAATTATGTTTGACATCTAGGAGTCGATAGTGTGTTCTAGTAGTGTCGTCATATATAAAATAAAATAAATAACAAAAAAAACATTCACTCCCCCACCCCATTTAAAAAAAAATAATAATAACATACACAAAAAGAAAAGAAGAAAAAAAGGTAGAGCACGAATATAGGCGGAGTGAAAGATGTACATAGCAGAGGCGTTGAAGCTGGGGAGGCGGCTGCACCCAAACCCTCCCCCAATCAATAATTCCCATAAATATTTTCCTTATTCATCGTTGAATTATTCACCGGCAAATTCTTATGTTCAGAAACTGGAGTAGCCTCCCTCCCTCCCCCTTATGAATTTTGTTCCAACGCCCCTGCATAGATATCGACATGTCAATGTTGCGAGTGATTTTGTGCAACAGGAGGGTGCAGATTTTTGAGAGATACCTTCGACTCAGTTAAACCTGCGCGAGCGGGACGTAGCTCAAACAGTAGCGTGTCCGCCTGTGAACCGGTCGGTTGTCGGATCGATCCTTCTAAGTGGACACATTTGCAGTTTGAGCTATTTTCGGTTCCAACCATTGGTTCATCAAAGGCCGCGATATGTGCTGTGTCCTGTCTGTGGGATGGTGCATATAATAGACCCCATGTTGCTTATGGGAAAGACTAGCCTACGTGGCGGCAGCCGGTTTCCTATAAAAATACATATGTCAGAATGACCATATGATTGATGTCCAACAGCCGATAATAAGATAAAAATCTATGTGCTCTAGAGGCGTCGTTAAATAAAACAAACTTTACTTCAGTTAAACCTGCGTGAGTGTGAATGGGAGATAGCGGGTACGATAAAATGCCTGTGTGATGGCGCGATAACGCAGTGATAGGAGTACCCTGGTAGCGTAATGTTTATGTCGCATGGTAGATACAGATTACACTTTGCTCTTTAGTGCTTTCTGTGTCAAACTAACTATCTCAAATTCGGTGATTCATCCATAGGATTTGCAGCATCTTCTTTGACAGTATTAACGGATAAAAAGATGAACATGTATACAGAGGCGTTGGAACGAAATTCATATTGGTGGGGGGTGGGCTGCTCCCGTTTCTGAATATCAGAATTTGTTCGTTAATAATTTAACACTGAATACGAACATATTTATGTGAATTATTGGGGGGGCTGCAGCATGCCAGCCCCCACCCCCAACTCCAACAACCCTGATCTATGTTTTTAGATTTCTTGTCTCTAAAACTATTCAGTTACAATACAGTACAAGCGATGTTCCGATTAATGTAATTAGTTATGCATCTACATCGCTCTCGACCCAGTTGACCAATTAATCAATTACAATTTCCACCATCGATTAATATCGAGAGCAATGCAGGGTTACTCCCCTTTGGTTTCAAATTCAGTTTATTTTTACTCTTTATCCAAATGTTGGCAACATATTTATTTTATCTAAAACAGGTTTATGTACAGGTGCGTAGGACGGATTTTCAAAGGGGGGTATTTGTCAAAGTGGGGGGGAGGGGGCTAATTATTTTGGGTGTATAAAAAGTGCTGCGCAAATCCGCGAATCTATATACGAAATTAAAACTGGCGGAAAATGGGGGGAGAGGGTCTAAGCACCCTTTAGGTCTCTCCCCGGTCCTACGAGCCTGATGCAGTGTAGTTCAATATTGTAATAAAGTATATTACTACTCACCATACACCACAAAAATTGCATACCAATTTTTAAATAACTGAACGCAGACGAATAAGAAAAATTATTATAAGAGTTTACACGCACATATCTTCCCTCATTCCTTTCCGGGACAGTAGTTCTACATTTCTGTCAGACTGACATTTTAACGGAGACACCTCGGTGATAATCATGCACCTGGTCACACGAATACAATATGGACTGTACGTTAGTTAGCCCACATGTAACGGGTCTATCGGTGCACATAAATCGATTCAGTGTCTTAATCAACACGCAACTTGCTGTAATCTTCCGCCCTTACACAATAAGTAGCAGGCAGCTTTAACCGTTAAGCCGGACTAAGACACAGAGAGTTTCTTTGTCATGTTTTGTAGTTAGGTAAAGCTTATTAGGAAAGTTGCCAGTGCAGTGAGCAATTAAAATGCTTGTAACAACAAGTGTGCCCGGAGTGACGTTGATGGGGAAGGTGTTTTCTGTTGCTGGCGTGAAATGAAAACAGCAGGTTGACAAAGCTTAGATTACACTTAACACTGGCTTAGGAAATGGGGGAGGGGGCAAGAGTTGAATGTACCCCCCCCCCCCCCACACACACACTTTTCAGATATTTCGTATAATTTTGATGATCCCAGAGATTGGTGGTTAGCTCTGCTTCATCTGGCCACGTCTGGTTTTATGTTGATTCATTTTCCAGTGAAAACATATGCTTGTGTCTGTGTATGTCCACCCTCCCACCCCCTCACTTTTCGGCACCTTCCTACACCACTGTACTAATTAGAAAATACTTTCAGCATGAAAATACTCAACATTCAAAAACTCTGGACATAGTATGAAAGAAAAACGTCTTATTTCAACACACATCATGATAAACAGGTTTTTAGAATGATCATGATGAGGTGGCGAAGTGGGATGATGATGATAATGATCATGATGAGGTGGCGAAGTGGGATGATGATGATAATGATACGCAGAAAGATGATATGGACGATGGCTGTTATAATTATGATGATGATGAAATGGATGATGAAGTTGATGAGGATGAGGAGATTTATGATTACGGTGTTGATAATGAGGTGGATGATGATGATGATGAAGATAGGGATGATGATAATGAGGTGGATGATGATCATGAGGATAGGGATGATGATGAGGTGGACGATGATGAGGAGGATGAAATGGATGACGATCATGAGGATGATGGATTGATGATGAGGTGGATGATGATCATGAAGATGAGGTGGATGATGATGATGATAAGGTGGATGATCATGAGGAGGAAGAGATGTATGATGATCATGAGGATGATAGGGGTGATGATGAAATGGATGATGATCAGGAGGATGATAGGGATGATGATGAAATGGATGATGATCAGGAGGATGATAGGGATGATGATGAGGTGGATGATGATCATTAGGATGATGATAAGATGGATGATCATGAGGAGGAAGAGATGGATGATGATCATGAGGATGATAGGGGTGATGATGAGGTGGGTGATAATTAGTATGATGGTGAATGGTGGTGATACTGATAGTGTGATGGTGAGGTAAAGGAACTGAATTAATAAAGTGTCATAGTCGAAATTGACTAACTGAAAAGAAAATAACTGCAAGATGAGTTACTTCAGGGAAGATTTCATTTCTTTTCAGAACTATACAACCCCCCTCACTGATGCATTGCATTTCTGTATTATAATTTGCCATAACGTATCTAATGTCCAAAGCCATAATGATGTCACTGTGAAGGTAAAATTGATCTTACGCAACGAAGACGAATGCAGTATAATTGTATACTTTGCAAAGTGTTTCTTTAGTGTATTATACACTAAAATACCTAGACGCCGCTGCACGATACCTGGATAATTATAGTCAGTTGGTATGCTTCTCTGTCATCAGATACAAGGTTAATTGTTGTAACAATTACAGCGACAACTCCTACAATCATATTACCCGTTACCCCCATAATCTATGCCGGTTTCCGTGGAGCAGTTGTTAAGCTATCGGACTCGTGGCTGGTATGTACTGGGATCGAATCTCAGTCGAGGCATGGGATTTTTAATCTCTGTATCGGCTCCAACCCAGAGTGAGTGCTCCGGAAGGCTCAGTGGGTAGTTTGTTCACAACTGGTTTAACAAAGGCCGTGGTATGTGCTATTCTGTCTGTGGGATAGTGTATATAAAAGATCACTTGCTGTTTATCGATAAGAGTAGCCGCATTAGTGTGGCGGCAACGGGTTTCGTCTCTCTTACTAATACTAACCTCTGTCCTGGACAGACAGCACAGAAAGATGAGTTGTGTGCCCAGGACAGCGTGCTTGAATCTTAATTGGATATAAGCACGAAAATAAATACAACCACCACAATCTATTACACATGTATAAACAGACGTGCCTTCACAATTATATGCTGACCATAATTTATTATGTGATCCACAGCTCGTTTATCAAAGACCGAGATTTCTGTTATCCTGTTCGTAGGATAGTGCAGTATAAAAGATCCTTTGCTGCTTATCGGTATTAGTACTGGTGGTGCTATAGTACTTTCGGCTGGTAGGTACTAGGATCAAATCTCATTCAAGGCATAGGATTTTCAATATGAATACTGACTCCAACCCACATGGATTGTTTCGCGAAGTCAACGAGTAGGTGTACACCAATGCCGCATTAACCCATGACCGGGTCCCTAGGCTTTGAGGTACTTCGGGTCTCTATCTGGTAACAGTGGCTCAGTAAATAAATTGACAGGCCCCTAGTACCTGCGGGGCCCCCAGGCTTCCGCCTGGTCAGCCTTATGGATAACACGGCACTGGTGTACACCACTTACACCGACCAGTAGTCTACAACTGGTTCAGCAAGGCTGTGGTTTGTGCAATCCTGTCTGTGGTATAGTGCATTACAAAGGATCCCTTGCTGCTTATCGGTAAGAGTAGCCACGTTAAGG
>JAULBS010120026.1:0-29208 GCA_032355785.1 Symmetromphalus regularis | reverse complement strand
TATTGATATTGTTATTGTTTCTGATGTAATTCTTATTTTTCATTGTATACGCTGCCCCAAGGGGTGTTATGTATATTGAATTGAATTGAAATTGAATTACTGGTACGTAACACTTTGACGTCATACAACGTCATATTATTTAGCATAGTTTGTTTCCAAAAAAGGAAAACGATTGGGTTTATTATTATTTTTTTTTCAAATTTATCTTTAAATTGATAATGGGTAATAAATAGGATATTAAACGAGTTTCCAAGCTCGTGACAACTGAAAATTATTTCAGTCCAGACATCAACATGATACGAAATGGAAACTTGTTTAATAACCTATAAATATGTGCAACACAGAAATAATTGGCACTCCAGATAGAGGTTTATCTATGGAAAATAGAACTGAAATTGCACCTCTATCAAAACATCACACTCTCATCTTTTAGATAACTATACCGTAATATCAGCTCAAAAATATAAGTAAAAACTTGTTATCTTTTAATTAAAAGATTATGGCACTACATGAAAATTACAACTGCACCTCCCTTGCTTTCACTGATGCAAGAAACTGCTCAGTGCCCCCCCCCAGCTCCCTTCCCCTTTCAAGTGACAACCAGGGCACATGCTATACCTGCCATATGATAATATCTTAGGTATGGCACAGATTTCAGAAAATCTTTATTCATATTAATTTTAAAATGTTAAAAGATTATGAAACATTAATATATAAATGTTAAACCACTAGAAACAATTTCATTTGAACGCAATAAATCTAGCCATGCTTACTTCAAAATAAATCCTTTTGTATGCTAACGAAATAAAATGTAGTATACGAACCTAATATTGGGATTATTACAGCCAGAAATTGAATGTTAGGTACGTAGGTAATGTTGAATCTGAAAACATGATTTGAGAAACACTTGAACGCTTGCCATGGGGTGCGATCTTATATTTGTATAAGGATTAGATGATCTGTGATATGGAGTAATAAATTACAACAGTGTGATACGCGTTCAAGTATTTGTTAAATCTATAAACACTTTGCTTACATCAGTAATAAAAGATTTCCTGTTGACAATATATTTCATTTTATTACCAGGTCCACCAGAATGATTGTGATATTGGGGCGGTGGACTCGCAATGTTGAGGACCACAAAATGGACCGAATTTCATAGGGAGATCCGGAGGCATGTTCCCGTGAGAATTTTTTTTCAATTGATCAAATTAATGGGGCAGCGATCAATGCTCCTGCCACCCCAGTTCTGGGGGCCATAATTAAATAATGGTTATTGCAAAATAAACAATCTTTATCAACAACCAATGTAATGGCTTCAAAGAATTTGATTTTGCTGTTAAAATCCATGACATGATTGGTGCCTCAAAGAATTTGGTGTGTAATGTTCTCAAAACAAAATGTAGATCTTTTCCTACAATGCATTTAAATAAAAAAACATGTTTTATATAAGAACAAAATAAAATTTTAATTTGTTTTAAAAATCTGTGGTGTAAAGTTTTGTCTGGAAAAGAAATTGTTACAGAACGATTCATAAAATTACTAATTGCAAAATGTCATAACAAACTGAGTTCTTGGTTTCAACTTTTAGAAATGTTTCAAAATTTTATAATTCCCTTACATCACAAATACGGTAACACCTAGGATATATTATTTTGCATTCCATTTTGTGATCCACCAGTTGCTTATAAAGGCTGTGATATGTGTAAGTTGGGTTCTTTTTCCAATTATCAGCAAGGGATCTTTTATAAGCACCTTCCCCCAGACAGGATAGCACGTACCATGGCCTTTGATGAACCAGTTGTGGACCACTGGATGGTGCAAATGGTGTATACCTACCCAATGAGTCTTGACTCTTTGTTGGAGCCAGTATCGAGATAAACAAATCCCATGCCTCGACTTAGATTTGATCCCAGTACCTACCAGCCATGAGTCCGACACCTTAACCACTGCACCATCAGGGCCGGTTGAGTCTGTCAGTTGAGTAAAAAAAAGTAAAGTTTGTTTTATTTAACGACACCTCTAGAATACGTTGATTTTATATTTTATCATCGGTTATTGGGCATCAATCATATGGTCATTCTGACATATTTATTTGTAGGAAACCCGCTGCTGCCACCTAGGCTACTCTTTCCGATAAGCAGCAAGGGGTCTTTTATATGCACCATCCCATAGATAGGACAGCACATACCACGGCCTTTCATAAACCAGTTGTGGATCACTGGTTGGAACGGAAAATAGCCCAAACTGCATATGGCTCCATTGAGAAGGGTCGATCCGACGAACGACCGGTTCACAGGCAGACTTCATTTCTTCATATAATTGTAATAAAGCCCAAATACCAAAAAACAACCAAACATGTTCTACAACTATCCCAAACTAAAGTTATCAATGAAAAAGAAGAAGCAGAGGGAAACAAATAAGGTATGGTTCTTTTCTAAAACAGGTGGTATTTTTAGGGGGTTGGGGGGGTCAAATTTATAGAACAACTCACCTTCTACACAACCTTGCATTTCTTCTTTTTCGTTTCAGCTAAATCACAAACGTAGTCTTCTGTTCTATACAAGTCACTTATTAAATCCATGCTGTTCTTTCGAAATATATGAATATGAAACTAAAGGTATTAATAAGTATGCACCATCAATGTTCAAATAACAAACAGAAATTAACACTAGAAATGAAAATCATTATTTTAATGGGTCTACTTGATTCACTTTCATTAGTGGTGTAATTTGAATGTTGGAATCTTGTTTAAAGTCAACAAAACACGGTCAACAATGTTTTCAACAAAACATTTAATATTCGTGTTTAGGGGTCATCCATTTTTTACATCATTTTCACGAGTGTACAAAACGTACTCTTTTTCCAGACCCTCCCTCCCCCACCCCCAAAAGCGTACAAACTGAAAAGGAAACAAATGGTGATGTCGAAATAGTATTATCGTCATTTTGAAATTATTTTTAAAAGCGTACATTTCCCTTTACCCCCCTCCTCCCCTCCCAAAGTACGTTTTGTACGCTCGTGAAAATGATGAAAGAAATGGATGACTCTTTATACGGACACAAACAAAAAAGAAGCAGAAAAAGGTACATCGTTGTCAATAATAATTGTTGTGTGGACTGCACATGTTCGATAAAATCGCGTTTGTTTTTTTGGTCACTGTATACAATTAACATTTGTTAAAAATAATGTATATTTTGAAAACATTGCTGAATAATCTTGATAGAAACATTTCTTGAAAACATTGTTTAAAAGTACTCAGTAATGTCATGTGAGGTGTTTATCGTGTTATTTCATAAGCTATTTATGGTGAGGTAAATAGAATATTACTAAAACTTGTTTCTTGTTTTACATGTTATTAAAACAAATTTAACTCTTGGGACGACTACCATATTCTTTCCAATTCACTGCAAAATTTTGCACCTCTCAATTTAAAACTAATACTTAATAATAATAAGTGATGAAATAAATAAACACATATTTTTGCATGTAAATTTATAAAACAAACAAAGCGGTTTGACTAAAGTAGATAGATATTTCCATAGACGTATGGCAAACTAGTCGAATAACTCTCCTCTCACTCTTTTTTCTTTTATTTCTTTTTCCTCTGTATCTCGCTTTCAATATCCACTTCAGTAATAATTTGTTATAGTGTTGTAACAATTGGAATATATGCATGCATGTATTTATTTATTTACTGCCGTCGCTCATGCATGTTAATCAAGGTCTACTAAGTTGTAAAATTTTTGCCTGATTCATTTGTATCTTTAATGCAATAAAATATGTTTTCAATCAGTAAGACCTAAAGCACCTAAAATTACCTGAAAAAAGGGACTAACCTCTCATTTTTTATCTTTTTTTTTTTTTTTTTTTTTTTTTTTTAAATAGTGGGGAAATATTTAAATAAAGATAGAAATGTTTTACTGACACTGACTATTTTTAAAATATGTTCTTAGAAACACTTTTATTTATATTATTATTATTATATATACTCAAGCTAAAAAGAAAGTATGCATGTTGAAATAGTTTTGTTTCTTAGGGTGGTCACATTAATGGTCCATTGGCAGTAAACACGTATGCAATTTGTTATATTACTGCAAACACTCACACCTCCTCCTAAATGGTGTAGTTATCTAATTCCAGAATTACTGCTATGAATGTTGTCTTGTTTTTGAAATAAACGACTCTGATTACATGTATACTTTCTTTTTTGGTTAAGTATATATACATATATCAATGTGAATTTCACCTCTCACTTCAGCAAGAAGAATTACTGATTAAACCGCAGAAGCCTATTAAAGTGTATATAACTACAGACCCAGAATGTAAATATTGAAAAGAACATTAACTCCTTATAAACTATAACATTCGTCTGCATCTCTTCAAATTGCGCAAACAAAACATATGATCTCAGAACGTGAAAATATTGCTGAATGCTGTATATAATAAAATCACACATAAATGCTTTCTTTCTTGTTTATTTTGCCTTTTTATGTGTATTAAGTTACGTTTTATTGATTGTCATAAACAAATGTGCACCGGTTTTCAGAATATAACGAAAACGTTTTTTTCTTTTCCAGAAAAAAATTAGTAAATTTTCTCAGAATGTCTTTCTTGTGGCGATATTGTAAACAGTCAAAATACAAAGAATATTATTAAAGGAATAAAAGTTATAAAACAGTATTATTTAATAAAGTTGTCATCAGGTTAAATAGTAAAGGAGCATATTTTTTATAGTCACTAAATTTCAGATTTGATCATTAATTGATTTTAATGTAATACATATCAGTAATTATCCTAATTAAAGAATGTTTAGGATCATTTTTTTTTACTAAAGCCACTTTTTTGACAATCAGTTCACTTAATATTCTCATTCTCACAACAACTGTCTGACTTCAACGACTTACCGCCAGAAAGTGGTCTAATGTGTTATCCAGAAGGTGATATATATCATGAAACCACCACTTGTTCCTCAACACTTACTCAATAATAAAAGCTATTTGTACATCACTCAGTAAATGTACAATGAGTTACAGTGCGTGAAAAAAATTAGTACTTACTGTGTTTTGATATAGTACCTTCTGGTTTACAAAATTTAGACCAATATTATGCAGTAAGGATCGATCTATTGTCAGGACTTGGACTTAATTTACTGAACTTGTACTTAACGAATTTAAATTAGTATATAATCTGACAAAACGTAATCTTTCTTGTTCGCTAATAGACATGGATGTTGTCACAGGAGATACTATGTATTTTTTCTAAGTATAGTGTCAGTATCAAATAATTACAATGCCGTATCACGAAATTGTTAATTTGTTTTCATATACAGTATTTAAAATGTTAAAATTATTATAGCTGTAATTAACTCATAAAATCAAGCATGGAAATGAAACAGACATGTTTATTGCGTATTATATTTATTCGATGTCATATATTACTTCTTTTATGCATAAAATGGCGAAAAGAAAACGTTAATACCATTCACATTTCATCACAGGTTCACATAGCAAACCGTCATCTCATTAAATTGGCTCTGTACACTTTAAACTATGCTAAATTTTCAGAGCGACACAGCGATCTCCACAATTAACTGAAAAACTTGACGTTGACATACTGTTATGGCAATACTTCTTTTTGTGTTGTCTAAACCTGTACCTCGGGCAACATATGAACAACATTTTACCAAACGCCCTCCTGAAGTCTCTCATAGACAGAGCATATATAATAGGATTCATTCCTGAATTTATGTAACCTAGCCACGAGAACACGGGAAATATTATATCCTTATAAAGGACACAATGACATATACCTAGTAGAACATTTGTGACAAAAAATGGAAGCCAGCACATTATAAACACGCCTACTACAATCCCCAGTGTTTTAGCGGCCTTCTGTTCCCTGGCCAGTTTTGTCAGTTTCTTGCTGATTGCAAAATGACGAAGTCGTTTGGTTATTAATTTTGGTTGGTGGTGGTCATGACGACTCATGTGATGATGTTGATGATCTTCAACGTCAAGGTAGTAGTTTGTTCCATGACGTACCGCGTGTGAAGGACTGTCACCTTCACTATCACTTGTAGAACGTTCCACAGAAATAGCTGGAGTTGATGCTGTCTCGTCGTGGAGTCGACGGATCCCACCACGGTGTATGCGAAGGGTCATCACTTCCCCTTCCCCGTGGAGTCCATTTGTTGTGGTCTTAGTCCCAGATTTCAGACCTTTTGTCTGAGCTCTAGCAGCTACATATATTCTATAATAGACAAACAGCATTATGAACATGGGGGTATAGAAGGATACGATGGATGAGAAGATGAGGTATCCACTATCCTCTGTGAACAAACACATATTTTCCTCGAGATCTGGAGGATTCACAGCTTTCCACCAAGCAATAGCTGGGAAGGAAATTCCTGCTGAACAAAGCCAAACAAACGTAATCAACAAACACACTTTGCTGGTATTCATCTTGCCTGGATAGGCAATGGGGTCAGTTATTGCCCAGTATCTATCTAAAGATATCACACAGAGATTCAAAATGGATGCTGTGCTCGCTAGAACATCCAGAGATTGCCACAAATCGCACCATTCTTCTCCGTGAAGCCATTTTTCATTAGTCATCACATTGGAGATGCTGAATGGCATGACGACTCCACCGACCATCATGTCTGCCACGGCAAGTGAGACGATGAAATAGTTGGTGACGGTTCTAAGGTATATTTCCTTGAACACTGCAACAATCACCATGAGATTCCCAACGATCGTGATGAAAGAGAAACAGGACAAACATATTCCAACAATAGGATGCCTGAAGCCTAAATCGGTTTCATTTTCACTGGTGTTAAAGAAGGAAATGGTAGTGTAACCATTGAGCTCGAACTCGGAGACTCCGGTTATATTTTCACTGTAAGACCGCATGAACTGCTTATTTGTAAAATCCGTATGAGCGCTGAAGACGTTTTTCCTAGAGGCTGTTCTCGGGTAGGTAGTGCTGCAGCTGGGGTTAGGTGGAAGCCGCATGCGAAATCGATTACTGCCGTTATCCAAATTGAACAGTTGGCGGTAGTGAGGAAAACCTAGCTCAGATGTAGTCCATTTCGTGATCTTGTAAACAAATTCTATGATATTCTCAACGAAACAGATTTCCAATATAATATTTTTTAAATAGTAAACGATAGTCATGTCAGATTCCCTCACTGTGTATAAAAGTAGAATCGCATGGGTAATAAATAGATCCAAGCTTCAAGGCTATGCCATAAATGGATCCAGATGAAAACAGATGGGATTATCCTCTTCACAACACACTTGCTACTCAAATAATCCAGCTGAAAGCTCATAACAGGAGAATATTTGAAAATATATCAACAGAGAATAAATTTATTTTAAAATATTTTGTTTGTTTAAAAGTAGGGAAATATGGTTCATTTCTTGTTATTAACGTTTTTCAAAACTGCATGTATAGTTTTTAATTTTAATTTCTGACATCTCTTTAACTTAAAAGATGACAAAACAATAAGGTATTCATCAAACATGAAATACGTTCTATATTTCAAACGTACCTGGCGCATTTTCTTTCTGTAATAAGTGTCATTCCTCAAATGTATGTATATTTCCACTTAATTCCAAAATCTGTTGATCCATGAATATAAACAATAAAAAACGATAACACAGTCCGTAACTTAAATCTCAATGAATGTTACAATTAGTTATCCAGAAAGAAGAAACTGTTTACGTTAATTATCCAGAAAAAATCCAACCACTTTTAGTTAGTTATTAAGAAAAAATTGAGTGAGACCAACAGATACGTTCAACAATCTTTGGTAAAATCCGCTGGAGCACGGACTGACTGGCGCGTTTTTCCTAGTTGGAAAAAAGTTGCGAAGAGGAAATCGATTGTACCTCACAGTTGACTACGGTTTTGCCACGTGATGTAAACAGTCTCTATGATATAAGAGAGATAAATGAGAGAGGAATTGGATATTCGGTATAAGAAATTTCCACGCAGCTTATTGAACGTTTTCTTTAATGAACCGTCTTGACGTCAGCCAATAAAGGGAAGCTATGTTGGTAAGCCCCGCCCCAATCTATGCCAACAAATACGAAAGAGTTGAGTTGGACGTAGTTACTGATATATATGAACCAGGATGCCGATCTCTTAACCAGTAACACACCGAAGAAAGTTTGGAATTTGCCGCGATTACTATTATAATTAACCACTAGCGGAAGTATAATATTTTGACGTTCTTTGTAAGATAACCGGGCTGTTTGTTCGGAAAATAGAGAGGTGATAGAAATGATGAGGCTCAGAGTGGAGCTCGTTTAAAAGCGTATTTCGTGTAGCTAAATTAAACGATGATAACTAAATGTATAAAGACCGGCCTGGCCTGTAGGACGGATTTTCAAAGTTGGGGGCTCATTTTTCATAGTGGTGGTGGGGTAATTATTATGGGTGTATGAAATATGTTGTGCAAAACCACGAATCTTTCTCCGAAATAAAAACTTGCGAAAAAAGTGGAGGACCACAAATACATTACGTAATATATACACTATACAGGCCACGTTCAGGAAAATATATTCGTAACTATATCTGATATAAATAACAAGCAAACAAGGGCAGTAACTATGTCAAGAACTCTCCCTTTCCTCAATGTTTGTTCTCTTGTTTTACTCTATCTTTGTATTTGTTCTTTTTCTACTGGTGAATTTTCAAAGATATGTTTAAAATTTCACGTTTCATTCTCATTAGAAAGATCAGTGGTCAACAACTGGTTTAATCAAAGGTCTGTTGGAAAGCGTAAATAAAAGATCCCTTTCTGCTAATCGGAAAGAATAGCCTTTGTGGCGTTAGCGGGTTTCCTCTAAAGACCACGAATCGCGAAAGACCATATGTCTGACATCTAATAGCCGCTGAATTAACTAAGTGCATGGGTGTCGTTAAACAACCAATCCTTTCCTTTCTCATTAGAAACTTCTCTAGTTCGTCAAAGGAACGCCACTGGTTGCTAAAGTCCTATATAGTAGAACAGGTGTGGCGTCTCGTGGCGTTATTGGTCGTTCAGTGTACATTACCACTAAAATCTGCTAAGTTATGCTTTCAAACAATGCCGAACATTTGTTGATTGTCAGTGGCTTCTTCCATTCGATCATTCCCTGGGTACCACTTAGACCAATGATGTTGGTTTCATTTAATAAAATAATCTAAGATGGCTGCCATATTGTCTAGTCAGCTACAGTAATGGGCCCGATAACTCTTAAACATATTCCCAAGCAATGTATTTTCAAAATATATGTCTAAAACACTGATCTGCAATATCCGTTAAAAGACATTCTTGCGTATATTAATTATGTATATTGATCAGCTGGGTTATGCGCGTATACCCACAGCTGACAAGGTTTATGTAATGTTACTTCAGTACTTAGACGTAGCCAGACCGTAACCAGTATGAGTAAACCGACGCGTGTTGCATGATAAACTGAAGAATTAATACCCCCTTGCATGTTATTTGTTGTGAATGAAAACATAGCTGACTTGCCTGTTACAAATTTATTGAAGCGCTGATGTCGACTGTGACATTGAATACCTCCCAGGAACAACTTAAAGGTTCTTAATCAACTTAGAAAAACGTGCGTGTTGTTTTATGTATTACCCCGTGATGGAGGAGATGCCTACTACATAATATTATGGGATTTTTTTTTATCTCACACTGTGAGTACGTCTTTTGAGTTTATGACCTCTGATCAGTTGATCGATTACTCTTGTGTTTGCTTATGCACTCTTACAATCACTTAGAATGCGCTGTTTATTTTAGTGTTGTGGTCCACGTAACTCAAAATAGACGTTAATCTTAGGTAGATCTAATAATAATGATTTAATATTATTACGGTAATAAACAAAACACTATATTCGGTTCATTTTAGACTACAGATATATCTCACTATGGACAGAATTTTCGGTGGTCTGCTTGAAACGTTTTATCAAAGAAGCATGTTAAATCCATGCAAATGATCCACAATTTCAGGCTGTGATCGGAGTTTGTGTCCACTTTGAAAGTGTTTGAACAGTTTTCTGTAGAAACTACCAGAAAGCGTGTTCATTTGATTACATACATCTGGTATATTTTATCATTTTCCAGTTCGTGGATAAACAAGAGTTGATGAACATGATAGTAATAAATTATTTTAAAAGCGTATAAAGCAAAACGCTTCCATTTTATTTTTATAATAATATATAATTATGCTTGAAATACAAAACAAAATACATATATTTGTTTTATTCCTTGAAATAAACAGTAGTAAAACTCACTCAAATTATATAAAGATTATTTCCTATATACTGCTCCTCACCTTTCCTGCTCCAGCGAAATATTATCCTTTGTTTGACCCAATGATACCCCCACCCGTAAAAAGGTTATCTATGGGCATGATTTTGAAAATAATGTATCTACTAGTATATGAATTACGTCAGAATTTGAGTTACAAGGTTTGTTAGGTACCATATAGTTGTGTGTCACATGACCTCATCAAGTATGACGCTTGACCGAGTGCACTCTACTTCCCTGTTACATATGGTTCTGAGTTGTATTTGTAAATAGATTAAACGGGTTGATTACAATGAGGTAATGTTAAAGCATTGCTAGACTATTAATGATTATATCAGTTGAAACGATATACTACATGTACTTAAGTTCTGTCGATTAGGTATATTTTTTATGACATCAGGAACGTCGCTTTAAAACACAATGATTTTTAATTCAATAATATATGGTATAAAATGTTTTTAAAATAATCTAAACAAAATATAATATTTTCACTGATATTTGTACTGTACAAGATTGTAACAGTAATAAAATTACAAGAGAAAAGGGGAAAAAAGGAAATAAAACCATATTAAAATTTTGTCTTTGCCCTTAAAACATTTAATATTCGCAACATATGTATAGTTTAGTAGGCTTGTCATTGTTTTATATTTTCAAAATATATATTATTTTCCGACCGAGCGATTCCAATTCTAAATTTGGACAATAGTAATGTTAACACTAAATAAAATGGGACAACACAATCATTGGGATCAAAGACGTATATCTGTACAAGTTTAAAAGGTATTATTTACAGTTTTGTCTGCATGGCTCCACTTTTTCAGTGTTCGACTTCGGTTTAGATAATTATATTTATATTCAGTTAAGGTTAAAGCAAACTTCCTTGACTATACCCGTTCTCCAGTAAAAGTCTATTGCCTGTAACAGCAGTTACATTTTCTACTCATTTATGGGTATGATTTATTTTATGAGCCCTTTCCCATTGACAGAGCGAGCAATATCAATCTGTGCACGGACGTTTCGGCCACGGACGTTTCGGCCTAGGACCATTCGGACCAGGACGTTTTGGCCAGGCTTTTTTTTCAGTGGGGGGACGTTTCGTCCATGTCAGTCAAAAAAGACTGATCAATGGAAATAACAATCAAAATGTTTAATATCCCATTTTATAATTACAAATAATGTTCATAGAGGTTTCTACCTGGGGAAAAAAACCTTCAACTTTGATATTCTGTTTATGTATTCATCAATCATCAAATAAATCAAGAATAGAAGTATATCCTTACATATTATTATAAGAAGCATGAAGAGTTCACCTTACAGAATTACAATTGCAATTATTAATATCCTTTTATACAAGGAGCTAGTTTCACATTCTTTCTTTTTTATTATCTTTACCTCCTCGGTCGGTCAGATATTCAGATCACTTTTTGGTCTTCTTTGTAAACATACCATAGTAGTATGTTGCTTTTAATATTTCATTTGTTGCAACAATTAGTCTTACCAAGTACAAAATGTATTTGTAATAAATATTGTGCAAATACCTTTATCATGCCAGTAAATAAATGTTTTAAAATAACAATAAATTTCATTCTACAAATTTCATGCCAATAAATTAATGATTTGCTTTTTTATGTTTGAAATGGCCGAAACGTTCATCCCTGAAAAAGGCTGGGCTGAAACGTTCCAGTCTGAAATGTCCTAGGCCGAAACATCCTAGGATGAAACGTCCGTGGCCGAAACGTCCTACATTCATATCAATCATAACCTTTGACATGGGCGTAAATCCCGGGGGGGGGGGACACGCCCCCACTTTTTGGACAGAGGAGGACGCCTATATAATTATCCCCCTCTTTTTGCTAAGAAAAACTGAAAATTTCAGTGCACTTAAAATGCCTAAATAATAATCTTTACCAGTATTTCTCTTTTTTGTATCAATGTAACATTTTAAACCATGTCGTCTTAGTGCAAATATACCGAAGTACACAAGTGGTATATAATGGTGGGGGATGGGGAGCAGTGGAATGATTCGTCCCCCCACCACCACTTTTTGGACTAGGGTTTGTACCGTCCTCCCTCCACTTTCAGGAACGGATTTTCGCCCTTGGCATTTGTTATATCAACTTCGGACCACTGTTTAGAACAGTTCTGTTAAAGATATCCAACCATCATTTTGCTCCACTAAGTGAAAGGTTATATAAATGTATGTCCGGTGTAACACGAACTCGGTACCTATTACTCCTGAACCTGCGGCCTAACCACTACATTACTGATGCCAGAACAGTCTGTGGACAGACTTTGCGTGTAATATGTTTAATTTCTTCTTCCCGTTTTGGTCTACAGACTTTTAGATAGAAAAACTGACAGCTCCGGCCAATCAACATTCTGTTATATATGCAATCCACAACCCAACAGACCGTGATTGAGTGCCAGTTAATGGCTTATTGGCATCTCCCGTTATCTTAGAGCGCTCGCCAGGAACAGCCGTTTACTGTCGCGTTTCCACATCATTCAATTAGCACTTGAAATGTTGTAACGAATATCTGTGTCCATGAATGTCCAAACTAACGAGTAATGTCCACACTAACGAGCAACGCCCATGCAAACGAGTTGAGTCCAAACTTAATGAGCAAATATTCATGCAAATGGTTAACTATAACCAGCCAACATGTATTCAGTGTTAGGCTAATAAACAGTTTCGTGACAGACTTCATTGTTTACATGATTGCTCCAATTCGTCTATCTTTGTTTCCGATCACCCATCCGTTTTGTGGTGACAACGTTGATGATCCATTTGATGTGGATGATTATTCTGATGATGATAATAACTATTATGGTGATGATGATTACGATGATGATGGTATTGTATTGATCGATGATGTATTTAATTATGATAACGACGATGATGATGATTTAGATGTTTTAAATGATGATGACTGTGGTGGTGGTGGTGACGGCGGCGGTCGTTTAATTATATTTCTCAGGGGCGTTGGAGCCGGGGGGGGGCCAAATAATTAAAAATGTTAAGGTTATTCTTGTGTTTTTTTTTTGTAAAGTCAGTTGCTTCGTAGTATTAGCAGCCCCCCCCCCCCACAATATGAATTTCGTTCCAACGCCACTGTTTCTTCTCTTTTATAAAATAATGGGTCAAACATGTTATCCTTAGCATTCAACTCCGCTGCCAAACATTTCATTACTAATGCTAAGACAATACAGCCGCGAACCTGCACTGAATGATGTGTTTACATTCCAACCAAAACATGCTGCTTCGTATAATGTTAGACAGTATTAATTCCATACTGATCGAATACACACATTCTGTCATTAATTATCTCACTCTTCTTTCCTGTTTTCCTTCTTTCTCTTCATTTTCTTATCTCTCAATTTTTCTTCTCCATTTTTCTTTTGTTCGCGTTTTCTTTTCATCTCATTATCTCTTTCTTTCATTGTTTCTTGTTCTTTTATCCTTCTCCACTTTCTCTGTATCTGTTTCTTTAGAAGTCTATACATTTCACTCTTTCAGAACATGCCCATGCCAGCATGCAAAGAGTGTGACCGACTGTTTGACACATTCATTGTGTCAATCGAATATATCTAAATAGCAGATATAATACATTCATGATTTAGTTTAATATTTTGCATAGCAACTCGATGTGTAGTGGATAATAAACAAATAGCTATACAAATGTCTCTGACGTAATACAAGTACGTATCGTTTACATGCATGTTCGGACCGCATGCCTCAGCAGTGATATCAGCTTCTTGGTGTGTGTGTGTATGAAATATGTAATGTTTGACACCATAACACCTACATGCCTGACGCTATCTGCATTTAGACCGTGTTGAACTGTGGCCTGATGATCCAATGATGCGTGGCACATATGCTACAGATGTTGTGATCTCTTTAACATTCCATGTGGCTTCAAATCTCGGTGTTGGCAATTCTTGATCTTCGAGTGGCTATCAGTCTGTTGGTTCATCATGGGTTAGACAAGAAATATCAAACTTGCCTTACCGTTTCTATATTTATCTTGGCCAGAAAGGAAGCTAATGAAGTTTTATTGTACAGAACGCGCAAACTATTTCCACTATTTCGACATTACATTCCATGTTTTTTTTTCTTGACATAGTTATCAGTTGTTTTTTTAACGTACACATTTTTGTCTGCAAACTGTATGTAGCTTTGTTTGTGGGAATGTTCAATATACAGGAATCTAAAAAAAACAAAAGGTTGTGTAGCGGATTTGTTGGTGTTGTTTTTTCCCTCGTTAAAACTTGTAATTTTCCATTCTATCAAGTGGCCCACAACTGGTATATAAAATATTCAGGTATGTATTGTCATGTATGTAGGAAAATGTATTAAAATAGAAACGTGTAGCTATTTGAAATTACATCACATCGTTAGGACTCTTTCGTAGATCACGTGTTATAAATACCATGTTTTGCTGAATAAGCAATATGTATGGGTGTGGTTAAATAAACATTTCTTTCCTTTCCACATACTGGTATACGCAATTTAAAATCCATTCAATAGCTTGCAAAGATTCTGAATTCGTTTCATGGACAGTAATACTGAACCTCTGTTAGATCAAATAAAATGTCGCACGTATAATTATGGCCGTAGAAACCTGGGGTCCCTGTGGGCATGTACCCACCACATTTAAGCCTTTTTTAATTTTAAGATTTGCCATTGTAACCAAAATCTGATATAGTCAATGTCCCCCCCTCCCGCCACTCCCAAAGTCGTTCCTACTGGCCTGATAATGACATTCGTTCAACGTCGACCTGCTTCATTATAAACAGTTGTTTCTTTGCTACCTCCTGAACACTGATCCTCTGATTGCTAAACTGGTTGTATCTCTTTCGTTTTAACAAGACCCGTAGTTCACAGTTGGTATATCAAAGGTGTTGCTATGTCTATTCTGTCAGGGTTTGTTCTGTAGACTTTGTCACAAATAGCATGTTGTGCCTTTCAACAACCGCTGATTAAACGATGTTTCGGGATATCATTAAAATAATATATCTTTACTTGCTGCTTTTTTGGACATTGAATCGCTGGATGCTATACTCATGGAATTGCTCAGAGAGTAATATGGCGTGATTTTGCTACATTACTACATTAACTAGATGGTAACAGTCTTAACGTGTTTCTGCTTCACTACGAATGTCTCGAGACGGAACCCTATTTGAGAGATCTATGAGGCAATCAATACAGTAATAATTCTGTGTAGAGTTTTGCTGATAAATATAATAAAACAAATCGTTTTATCCCAGTCAGAGTTAAATGCAGATCAGGTTACAAGTTTGACCTTTGCATGCTGGTTAGCAGAATATTATTTACTAATACATAATTTGGAAAGGAAAGAACTGGGGGGTTAACAGCTTAGCAAATTGTTTATTCGGTGGTTATTAGGTATCAGATTTAGGAGGATGTGATTCATGGTCATCAGAGGAAACCCGCTACCGATACGTAGACTGTGTGATTAGCAGCAAGAGTCGTTTATAAGCGTTCTTCCACAGACAGGATAACATATACCATAGCATTTGGTATACTAGTTGTGAACCTCTGGTTTGAAACAGAAACAGACTTACAGTGGTCATAATTTGGGTTCAGAACGACAACTGTTTCTGTACATATGATATGGTCCATTAAATGAATATATAAAATTGTAAAGGGCGCCTCCTGAATGGGAATCATGATGGTGATGATAACAAATGTTCGCGAAGGGTTAGCGTATCTTTTCCCATCTACAGCACCCGTTTTTTTTATCGAAGCACCAAAATGGTGAAAATATGTGCTTAAGGTTAACATAAGGTTTTGCAGCACACCTCATTTAAATCGGTGATGTGTTATTTTTAAATCTTTAAAATGGACTGCGAATGCTAACCATTTAACTGGCTGAAAGCTGATTATAAAATTGTTTACTACGTAGACTAAAGTATACCACAACATTTAATTTCTTTGTTACAGTTTTAACACCAAAAACAAATAAAAGAGAATTAGAAAAATATCGATTTTGATCTTAAAATCATCTCTTTGATGACTAATAAACTATGCTTTCTCAATGAGATCAATTTGATAACATTATTGCACTTTATGTTTTAGAAATTATGTTGTTGTTTTTTTGTTGTTTTTGCTAACAGACAAAATCCAACACGGTCTCCAAAATGTTGATGTTATTGAAGATGTTTCGATATCCTTTACAATGAATTTGTATTTACCCTCAATGAAATCGCTCATTAAAGCATAATTCTATTTCAAAACAGTCCAGATACGCCGCCGGTAGATGAAGAGAATAGCACACACCCACCTCTTCGCAAATAAGCTGTCTATGAACGCACGGCACACAGTTGGAGTCTGGACCTAAAGTGCATGACAATTAAATGAGCAAACTCCTACAAAGCAGTAGGTTAAGTTTTTAACTTATCGTATGAGGAGCACATTTGTCCACAATCCGTATGTGCATAAGTATACGGAATTCGAAAAGCGTAATTTATAAATATCACTATGTTAGACCTCAACTTCGAGGCACTGAAAACCTGGACACTGAAGCCCAAAAACCTAGGGATTTCAGTAAAAACCTTGAGATTAACCTATTTATACACACTCAGTTGCTATGCAAAATAAAGTGGTCGTTCTTTTGTGTAGAAAGCAATAACAATACAGCACGAGTTTAATAACACAATATTTAATTTCTTTGTTACATGTTTAAAGTAATTTGACAAGTCAGGGAATTTTCACTTCCATGTGCAAACTACGAGAATGCGAGACTGGTAGCTATAACCTTATTTGAGTCAATAAATTTCACATGTCCTTTAAAATGCACCTGAACAGTGGAACAAATTAAGCCTGATATTTGCTAATCTACATTGGAAGCCACATACTTGTCACTTTCCATGGGGAGCCACTAGTCCATTGTTTATAAGGAAGCCACTACTTGTGATAGATCTTGTAAGAAATGCCAAAATAGTATGTTAAAATATTTGTTTTTATATGTTTTTTAATTTTAAAAAAATATATATATATTCTTCATTGAGGTAATTATGTCCTGAGGGGATTTTGTCCTGAGGGAATATTGTCCGAGGGAATTATATCCGTTTACCCCTTATTTGGCATGGATCTTCGCATTGTTGTATCCAGTCCTCTCACTTTGTTTGTTATTTCTGGCCGAATGGCCGAGAACTCGACTGACCAAGAACAGAAATTGTTTTTAACTACAATGGATTTTTATCGCAAGAGAAAAGCAATGAGATTTTCGAAAAATCTTGACATTTTCACGGCTTACCGTGAGACCGTGAAATTTTGCTGAAAACCGTGAGACTAGAGAGATCTGCTATATAGATGCGATGAGTAGATTTCATGTATGCGTTCTCTTATACTTGTACTCAGAATTTAAGTGTGTTGATACACAGTTTAATTCTAAAATGTTATTATTTGAATCCATAGGCTAGCTCTCTCTGGATCTACTCGTTAACGTCGCTTCCATACACGTCCTTGCTCTTCCCTAACTTATTAATTTGTATTTCATACAAACCTTTCTTAATAAAATATAAAACAACTGATGTGTTTAATCACATTTCCAAGATACAGTTCGCTTAAGAGCTTATAGATACGTGGAGTGTGCGGCATACGGTATATTTATTAATATCATTTGAGAAATTTCAAGAAGAAACGCACTCATCATACCGGATGCACGAGAGAGAAGTTTTACAAACATGTTTATGAGAATTTCCACCAACTGCATTACGTGTAATTGAAGACGGGAAGTCCAGACTTAAATGAAAGTGTTAAACTTGTATCATAACAGGCTAAGAACTCAGTCTTGTTTATCTCGAGACTACTGAATGAAAAAGGAGATAATATGTGGCAAGTTATGATTAAACACTGACAAGTATTACCCGATGGGTTTTGATATAGTCGTTAAACTATATCTGATTCTGATGGGCAGATTCGCCAATCTTTTATAGGTCCCTGATGACTCGTTATATTTCTTTCATGTTATTGTTTTGCTTAAGCAGGACGAAGTATTTTTCTACTAATGATTTATTATTAAGTGCAATATTATGGCGTCTTGCAGGCTATATCAGGAGAAACATATAACATTCGTTAATTCAATATGAGCGCAGTGAATTATAGCTATGTGGCGCAGTGGTTGGGTGAATGCTGGTAGGTACTTGGTTGGAATTGCAGTATGAGTTGCAATTTAAAGCGAAAGAAAGGATTGTTTGTTTAATGACGCCCCAACACATTTGTTAATCAGCGACTATTAAGTGTGAAAAGCAAGATATTTGTGACATGTTACACCGAAGAAACCAGCTACTGACATATTGTTAACTCTTAGTGATTAGCATCCATTATGTATATCTTCCCAAGACTGTGATTGAGAAATACCCAAATGGATCACCTGAAGGAAGTGGACCTGATGACCTATCACACTTAAGGCGGACCCAGTATACACACAGAGTACAGTCTCGGATTTTCATCCACTCCACGTAATGCCACATGCTCTAGCCAGTAGGCAATACCTAGCTAGAGCACATTAGAAAAATTGCATACACATTATTTGGATGTATTTTAGATATAAGATATTCGATGTGTGCGTCTAACAGTAAAAAGAATATAATATTCAAATCAAAGTTACAGTGTTCATTTACAAAAACAATTGTCAAAATTTTATTATCAAAATTCCATTTACGTGAACATTACATTAACTCTGTTCTGAAACGTCCAGGGCCAAGGCTCAAGGTTGATTTTTTTTAATGAAGCTATTGTTTTATATTTATGAAATACAACATTAATGACATTTATTTTTTATTAAAACGTTATGGGCGTTAAACTATATCTGATTCTGATATAAGTTTCGAGGAACTCTCAAACTAACGCTTGTGATGAGAATAATATTCACTGCTGACGCATATTTATTTTTCTTCTTGAAGCAAGTCTTGGGGTAGTCTTAAGGTATTCAGGCAGTCTGGTTTGTTGACTATACTTATTTCCATGCTTATATCTAATTAAGGTTCAAGCACGCTATCCTAGGAACACAGATGTTCGTGTTAGTAGGAGAGACGAAACCTGAAGGCCACCACATTACAGTGACTCATCGATAAACAGCAATATATGACAGGAACGCATATACCAAGGCCTTTGATAAACCAGTTGAGTACAATTGGTCGGTGTAAGTAGTATACACCTATCCAAAGAGACTTACGGAGCATTCACTGTGATGGATAGTGCATATAAAATATCCCTTGCTGTTTATCGATTAATGGCCACATTAGTATAGAAACAGCGGGTTTCGTCTCTCCTGCTAACACTAACTTCTGTATTGGACAATACTGGAAGCTGATATGTGTGCATAGGACAGCATGCTTCTACTTTAATAGGATATAAGCACGAAAATATGGCCACATTAGTATAGAAACAGCGTGTTTCGTCTCTCCTACTAACACTAACTTCTGTATTGGACAGTACTGGAAGATGATGTGTGTGCATAGGACAGCATGCTTCTACTTTAATAGGATATAAGCACGAAAATAAGTACAACCAACCAACCTATTACGAAAAAAAGGAATGTTTTAACCTGCTAACTAAGGACCGTGCCTTTAAGAAAGTAGATAGATGAAAAATAAGTTCTATTTGGTGACAGCGGTGGAAGTTTGTGCTTACTACGACTGCTCATTAATATACGACTGCCGATATGTCGTGATCGATTGGTTGAATAATGAGCACATTCACGTGCAAATTGGCTGAAACCACCAATCAGATTATGACAAATAGCGTTTCTCTCGGATTTGATGTAATGTTCCCAATGATGAATGAAATTAAAATATCTGTAGGTGTGTGATTTTGTAATCGGACAGATGTTTGTTGTTGTTTGTTGTTGAAGTTAATTGTGATTTATCTTACAATTTCTTTTCTGATACTGTATGAATGTTTACTTATATTTGTACCAAACATGCATCTTTATACCGAATCGGGAATGAAGTCTGTATGTTTTAAAAATAATAAATTTGTAACTCCGGTTTTATAGGGATTCTTTCTGAAATGACAAGTGTAAATTACACAGCCAAACATCGTAAATGAATAAAACTGAACGCTAAAACGTGTGATTATTCGTTTAACCAATTGTTTCGCACATGGTATATCAAAGTTCGTGGTATGTGCTGTCCTGTCTGTGGGGTATACATATAAATCTGTTATTAATCAGAAAGAATAGTTTAAATAACGTTATTCGTGCTCTTGCAAATAACTAAAGAGTAACACTTCTGCTTGGAATTTCAGAAAAAGAAAAAAAAAAACAGTTGTGAAACTGACAATGTGTGTTATATCTCTTTGATGTCACAGGTTTGGAAATCAATATATTCAAACATTCTTCTCACCTAAGGCCATAATTATATTTAGTTCATTAATTAACATCAAGGATATTATTGCAGGAGAAAAACATTGTATTCAGACAATAATTGTTTATTTATTAGTAGCATGTATAATTATTTCTCGAATTAACACATTAATGTAGATTTATGTAATGTGGAGATAAGATAATAAACCTGTGTCGTGGCAGACAACACATTTTAAAACCACTGGTTGTTGCTACTACTTATTACGTCAACGTTTTTACTGAATAACGGTCCTTTACAATAATTATTGTTAACATTGTCTTATTCGAACAAACTGTACTCATTTTCATAATATCCCGTCTTGTTCACCCTTCTAAATTATTACTTTAAAATTTTGATTAGTTTTGGGATTACACAAATGACAATTTATCATCGCGTAAACTGTACTTAATGAATATAGCTTGCAATAACAGCATGGAATATGTTTAACAACATGTATTTTCAAATTACCATATTAACAAAAGCCCATTGCCAGCGACGGTGGATTGCATCAGATTAATTAGATTGCGCATATTATGTTAATATTAATTTTTTTGGATTATGGATTTTTAAACTACCATTCCCAAGCCGAAAGATGGAACAAAAATGAAAATTAATTTCTTTGGATTTGCAAAAACAAAGCGTAGTTAGTTGTAATTTTAGATATGCTTGACTGCGGCACTCTTGATAGCTTAGAACATTTTTTTCAAATTAAATAACTAAATAAGGCCTTTGGTAACAAAATAATGTAAGCTCTCGAGAGTACGTTTTCCGTATTTTATTCTTTCTTTTGTATATTACTAGATTTAAATGTGGTCAGTGGAGAAATAAAAATGGACGAAATTGAAATTTAATTTTTTACTCCAATTCTGTCAAATAAAGCTGTGTCATTATTACGATTTTAAAGTGCGTGCGTGGGTGGTGTAGTGGGGGCAGAGCACCTATAATTAAATCAATAGAAATGAACCTACATTCTAATACAACGTCATAACCAGTAAATAAAATGGCATTTTTGGCAGGAGGTTCGTGTTTTAATTTCGTTTCCTGTGCATTAGAAAAAAACGCCCAGTCCGTTGGCATAGCGAAGTATTAAACGTAATCAGAAATAAATCACACTAATTGACAACCACAATCCTTTCTTAATTATTCAATATGTTCCCGCACATTTACGACCGACTAAGATAAAGTAGTTCGTGAATAGTAAGCTGAATCAGACCACCCGTGAGCTAAAGCGTGACCATTTGATTTGTCTAGATGTTATCATTGGACAAATTAGATCATGTGATCCAATGGTTTTGCTTTCACGGCAGTTTGTGCTTAATCACCTAAAACAAAAAAAACAGTATTAAATAACAGAACAATAAATTTAAAATCATAGAAGGAAATAAAATAAAAAAAGATACGCATAATTAATGTACATGTACTTCGTATTTATATATATTTATTAATTTATTTATATATGTATTTATTTATTTATGAAGCTTTATGGTTCGGTGAGAAATACAAAGAATAGACGTGATTATGTTGATAGTATAAATATATCATATATTTCTTAGTCATTGTTATAACGTGTTTTTAATATAAGTTTAAAATGGGGTTTAATGATGGGATTATTTTCAAAGATATATATTAGAACATCCATTAATATAGGCTACAATAACTACTCTATCACACTTTGGTATGAGGAATGGTTTTAACATTATTTTATACAAACTACTATATCACACTTTGGTATGAGGAATGGTTTTAACATTATTTTATACAAACTATTATATCACACTGGTATGAGGAATGGTTTTAACATTATTTTATACAAACTACTATATCACACTGGTATGAGGAATGGTTTTAACATTATTTTATACAAACTACTTTATCACACTTTGGTATGAGGAATGTGTTTAACATTATTTTAAAGTAAAATGCCTTGTAGTAATTACTGTAAGCTATATTAATTTTAGAATGAAAATTTCTTTTTTCAAAATTGTTTATACGTGTATAGCGTTTCGGAAATGGACTTCTATTTGTTTTGTTGAAGTAAAATATGTGAAAATCTTGAACCTGCCAAAGTTAGCACAAAGTATGCTAATGCAGAACAAAACAAGATCCGTGTTGATTTGTTCTATTCACAAATTCAACTGCACCAGCTACAATTGCATAACAAGCGGGTGTTTCATTATATTGGATAGGCCATTGAACGTAGGTCTACAATACAATGTAAATCAGTTATGGCAACGAACCAATAGCAGCGCTTCATTTTATATGACTTACTAATTATATTATAGATCCACATGGTGCTGGAACACACCGAACATGAATATAAGCAACAGTTTAGGTTACGTAATGCACTCTGTTTCATAATATTAAAGTTTGTAAAATGACTATATCATCACCTAGAAAAGGAATGTTTTCTTTAAAGACACTATAGTATAGGTATCAGGACAAGTACCCCCTGGACATGTACTCCCGGACAAGTACCCCCCGGTCTAGTACCCCCTGTGCTATTTATCCCCCGGACAAGTATCCCCAGTGCCATTTACCTCCCGGACAAGTACCCTCTTTTCCATTTACCCCACAAATAGATTTTCATTGTGGGAAATAAGTACTTTGAAGTGAAATTTAAAAAATAACTTTTTTTAACGTTTGTTTTTATTTTGACAATACAAATATTACACTTTACAGTAATAATTATTTACACTTTACAGCAAAATTTATTAAATTCCGGGGTAAAATTAGCTATATTCTGCAGTAGAAATTGGGAAATTCCGCGGCCAATTCCGCAACATAAATTTGAAAATAATACTTACAAATTTACATATTGGAGTTGCTGGTTGTGATAGAGGAATACTAAAGCTTTTATTGAGTCCGAATCGAAAGAATATGAAAACAAATTATTTTTATTTGATTTTATAATTACAAAATAATTAAAATATAATTGCTTAGTCTCGTCATTTTAACAATATGTTCTTAAATAATACCTCAAAACAATTTATACATGCTAATATCATTGTTATATATTAAATAGGATAAACTGACAGAATCCTATTCCGTATTCGTTAAACTTGTGTAATTTACTTCCAACGAGTCTTCGGCAGTTTCCGTAACCTTAGTAACTAGCAACCACTCCATAACCCAGTAGGGCGAGCGCTCACGAACAAGTTGCCTGGTTACATAAAGCTTATAAATCATTAGGCACAAAAACCAGTCTAGCATGTGAATGGGAGCGCTCGCCTTCCTGAATATCTCACCAGTGACGTGTTCAATTTGTTCAGCGAAGACTGAAACAATCGACGGTTACCGATTGAAGTTATAACCAGCAACATCTAGCCCATATAATGAGTTGCCTATTTTAAAGAAACAACTCTAATTCAGTGCTTCAGTTTATTTTTTCAAATATGTGACGTTTATATTCATTATGATGTGATTTTTAAAAAATCCACTGCGTGAAATGACGAATTCTGCAAGTTTCTGCATGAAAATTGATTTTCCGCGGACGTACAAGAATTATTTGCTGTGTGTGCAAATTTTTCCGCAATCGCGGAATTCAGGGGGACTGATTATGGGCATATATTATGAGGATTATATCTATCTTCTGATCAATCAAGATCTGTGTTGCTTTCACTTCTTGTAAAAACAGTGTAAATATCAAAGGTGGAGGGGATTAAACAGAGCTGATGTAATATATGTACATGTATACTGTATAATCAGCGGCTGCTAAATATCAAATATTATTATGTTATTTACGCATAGTCTACAAAAGAGACCACATAGGCTATACTTATTGATTAACAGCAAGAGCTTTTTTAATAAGCACTTTGTCACAGACAAGATTAGTACCATAATCGTTGATCTTCCACTTATGAATAGCTGTCTACAAAAGGATTAAGCCCTGTAGGTCCAATGGGAGGAATCGAGCCTATGAACCGTTGCATCTTAGCAGGGTACTCAACCATCGGAAAACCAAAAAAAATGTTATATGAGAGAGATCCATTTCTTTTATAATTAAGATAATAAGTACATGTATATGCGTCAGTGTAATTTATGCGGTTAAATTTGAACTTGTATCTATTATGATGGTTTATATACAAAATAGGCTAAATTCTGTTAAAATTATATAAAATAGTATAACTAAATAAAAAATATAAATATAAAACCAGTATAATACATGTATAATGTAAACTATTTTTACCTCGCACCAAACACTTCTCGATTGATTTGCTTATGAAATCCTTATTAACATGATTAACGCATACAACATATGATAGATCACAGGGAATTATTCACGCGTAGATTAAATTTAAAGAAAAGGAAGTAGAATAAGATTGCCCTGAGTGATGACTTTTGATTTTATAACCGTCATTTGAATGAGCCAGAAACTTCCTTATTCCGGTTTCTGTAACAGTTCAATTATGGCAAACTCTTCCAGCTTGAAAAGTTTACAAGTATACTTGTATAGCTTGTCAACTCTTGGTTGGTATCTAAATACCTTCGTATTTTAAATATTACCATTGTTCAGTATAACAACCCGTAGAATTTCATGACACTTGATCTTGACCTCGGTGTAAGATAATCGTGTTTCAACATGGCGTATCCATCATGGCGCCAAGAGGTCTGTTGCTGAACGTTAGCTTTGTCAAATACTGATGGTTAGTGTTAATCAGTTTAGAACAATATCTCGTTAGATACAAAAGAACTTCCGTTTTTTGATATTACTATATTAACAACATACACACTACATGTTATACTGTTTGCTTGTTGATGAAAATCAAAGGGTCTAATTTCAACATAAAACCAATTTAACTGAAACAAAAACCTTCCACGCTGCAAACCACCTCTGATTGCTGGAAATAATATCTGATGTCATTTATCATTTAGACAATTTGTTTTGTCTGTATGCATTAAAAGATTATCCTCTATAACGATTTGTGAATTATAAACAGTGTGAACATGTAATGTTTAAGGGAAATATGCCGAGTTATTCACTTGGTTCCAATTACTAATTGGAGACTAGTTATTTGTCGTGGGTATTTGTTTAAGTGTTGAGTTACAATATTTGCATTATAATAAACTACTTCACAAAAAAAGTAAAGAGCGTCGCTAGACATCGATATTAATTATTTCGTGCTTATAGCCAATTAAAGGTCAAGCTGCTGAGTCTTGCTGAGCACTCATACTGTATTGGAGTTGGTATAAGTACCGTACACCCACCTACCGAGTCTTGCAGAGCACTCATTCTGTATTAGGGCTAGTTTCTACATTAACATCATGCCTAGACTGAGATTTAATCCCAGTACCTACTAGCCTTGAGTCTGATGTAGTAACCAATACACAAGCGGGTAATGGCATAATGGTATAATCCTAGTACCTACCAGCCTTGAGTCCGATGTAGTAACCAATACACAAGCGGGTAATGGCATAATGGTATAAAAAAAACTTTTCTAAATCGTCATTTATCACCGGTCCCGGTAGTGCAGTGGTTAAGTTGTCATAAGTGGGATTAAATCTCAGTCAAGGAATGGGCTTTTAAATCTCAGTATCGGCTTCAAGTTACAGTGAGTGCTCCGCAAGGCTCAGTGAGTAGGTGTATACCACTTACACCAACTAGTAGTCTACAAATGGTTTATCTAAAGTTGTCGTGTGTGCTATCTTATCTGTGGGATAGAGCATATAAAAGATCCATTCTGCGTTTCGATAAGAGTAGCCGAATTAGTGTGGCGGCAGGGGGTATCATATCTCCTACCAACATTAACCTCTGTCCTGGTCAGACAGAACAGGAAGTTGAGCTGTATTCCCAGAACAGCGTGCTTGAAATTTAATTGGATATAAGCACGAAAATAGATACAACCAACCAACCGTGATTTATGGATTTCGAATGCTGACGAGATGCTCGATATCAAACCATTTTTACCTCTTCAAGGTTACTAATATTTTTTAATATATATTAGTAATGAAAAATGCAATTGCTTTGATAGTAATTTGTGCATTTAACTGAGGATATGTTCTTTTAAATGTAAAACATTTCAACAAAAGTAATTTGTGAAGGATTGCCACCTTGTTCAACTTTGAGACTATTACTTAAAAGCTGGCTTTAAAGCGGGCTCAGGGTATCAACAATAAAAACAAACAGAAATATGAAAACCTGAATGACTATGGTATTATGTTCATATAAGCAATAACGTGTAATAAGTCTACCAAATTAAATTCTGGTTACGTTTGCCTGTTTAGTCCACATAAAATGTTAACCAAAGAAATGTATGGCTTCTGTTACTGATATGGAATAACTGGGTTAAGGATAGATTTGGTCCTATTCGTGTATCTTCAAAAGAAGGGGACAGGGGGTGCTTTAGTCGCAGAATCGAATCCCTTGATGGACTCATTCTTTAATTGGTATTATTCCTATCTCAATCAGTATCAAAGGAATTGACATTTTAAAAATCCCTTACTGCCAATAGAAAACGGTAGCTATGTAGCGAGTTTCCTCTGGAGACTACGTGTCAGAATAATCAAACGGTTGACATGAAATTACCGATCAGTAATAAATCAATGTGATCTAATGGAGTCATTAAACAAAACGGAAACTTTATATTAAAGAGATGTATTCGTTTAGAACTCATGATAACGTGTGTCAGTTGAAAACATTAAGTTACTATTAACATTTAAATTACATAATACTGGCGCATTTGTGTCATGGTGATTTATGTTGAGATAGAAAATAACCACTACACCTCGTTTGTCTTCCAGTAAATATGTTTTGTGTGCTTAACTTCCGTATAGGCTATGTAGAAAATAAGAATAACAATGGAAATACTCCCCAACCCTACCCACCCCTTAAAGACCCATTTCCAGTAAACTGTAATAAAACCATATTGAGAATTAAAAATAGGACAGAAAATCCATGTCCAAATATGAGAGAAAGTAGGTATAAATTCGAAACATATCTTTAGGTTATAATGAAAACAAGTGTGTTTCTCAAGCAGACTGTACAGCTTTAAATCCATCAATTTAAGCCACCATGACATGCATGAATAATCAATTAATCCAACGGAGGGTCGTTGCATGACTATAATCATTATGTATGTGATGTATATTTGATATCTAATTTCAGCTCGCAGCCCGCAACAACCATCTAATCTATAAAAACTATACTGAGAGACAAAATTATGGGATGTGCATATATATAGTTTTGATTTCAACAAAGGTTATGTCATTTTGTTTTCCTCGATTATATTTTTTATTCAAAAGCCCAGTCAGTACAAATCAATTCTAGCATATATTCGCTATCATCAACATTCGCCTGGTACACGTTCTTTTTATCGTCAGTATATAAACAGTTTCGGTATTTCGTGTTATCATTGTAAGTTCAGCTGTAAGTTCACGTTATTTTTTCGTTCAGTATATTACATTACCGGTAATCATAATGCTTTTACACATGGAGTGAGTGATCTTTTGGACGCATGTAGGCCTCAGTTAAACAGACCTCCTCTATGCTTAATTTACATGGATAGAAAATGCAATTGATTGGCAGTTGAATTCGTGTAACCTGTTTCTTTGCTGATTGTAAGGTCACAGCCACATGCTTGTTAGACGTAAAAGCACAAGCCGGAAGTCCATCTGCCCGTGAAATACAATTAGAGTTGTTTGCAGACGTGAATGGATAAAGAGACTTGTAGACTAGTCAAAAGCAGACGTCAAAGAAATTAGAACATATTATGACATTGGGAGGGTGATGAGTGAATAAGAATGGAAATTATTATTTTATTATTATTATTATTATTGTTGTTGTATTATTGTTGATATTGCAGGTACATCACAAACAACTTGTTTATGAACTAAATATTTACTTTGTTTTTAGTAAAGGACTATTAAATGTGGTTAGTTTCAACTCATAGTCAACAGAAAATGACGCTACCGCCATATAAAGCTATTCTATATTCACCTTCTAACAGACAAGATAACACATATCGCAGTATTTGCTCGCCTTCATTGTAGACCACTGAAGGGGATCGATTCGACCATTCAGTATATCAGCCGGTGCTTTATTATCAAGTCCATCTTCTATTCATTTATGAAAGACCAGACAGTGATTGTGTTTATATCCTACTTAAGATTCAAGTATGCTCCTCGTGGAGATTCATTAATTCTGCGAAGTATTGTTCCTTCTCCCTCCCATCCTCATACCCCACCACATGCCAGGAGTGTGTTCATAGTACCCATTTTGCAAAGGTTGACTTATATAATGCAGGGTATGAGTCAGACAAGGAGAATACAACATCTGAGATAAAACTCTTATAAAGAGACTTTTTTGCTTCCAACAAATACTATCAATCTTCTTGTTCACTTTTTAAATCACTTTGTTACTTGTCTGTAACTTAATTTAACGCCGGCCGGACAAAGCGTTTCCTCCAAGGGCTATGTTCCTTTTCAGTCAGCCGTCCAAACCTGGTATTATTAAAGGCATAGTCCCACGTAATTTAAGGGGCTAATTGTCTAAATATTGATTACGAATGAAACTTACATGCATT
>JAULBS010120015.1:0-14262 GCA_032355785.1 Symmetromphalus regularis | reverse complement strand
TACTATAGCCTTATCAAGTAAACCAATCTACAAACTAATGTTTATGTCATTTCACTAAAACAGACCTTAGCCGTGAACCTGGGTACCCTGGCAAAAATGTTCCTAATTGGGCCCCGAAACATAAGACTGGCCCTGGTCTGAAGACAATTTATAGTTTGGTATTACTTTTGTCGAAGCATTGATGGACTCGTCTTTTTCAGTTCAATTTTTCGGTAAAACATTTGCATTTAGGTTTGTTTCAGACAAACTGTAAATGAGGTCAGTGAATCTTAGCATTTATAAATGTTTTAAATTAATTAATTTTTGTTTTACATACAGTTATATAATAGCATTAATTACCTTCCTGAAGCTTTTGTTTTTAGAAAACACACTTAATGGTGAAGAATTGTTATTGATTTCAGATGATACTTCGAGTACAGCAAGTAATTCACAGAAAGTAAGTACTGAGATTATTTCACAGTAACAGTTTTACACATACATGTACATAAAAATCTGATTATTAAATCCTTGATGCTAACAGAAAAGTTGTCTAGCTGCATAGCTGCTATGTATTACAATATATGGTTATAATATGTTACAGTCCTTGTGTGTTTGACACCCAATAGCTTAAAGTTGCAATGTGTTAACTGTTCTCATGTTTGACAATAGCTGAAAGTTACAAGGTGTTACTGTTCTCATGTTTGACAAAAGCTGAAAGTTACAATGTGTTACTGTTCTCATATGTTTGAAAATAGATGAAAGTTACAATGTGTTACTGTTCTCATGTTTGACAAAAGCTGAGTTACAATGTGTTACTGTTCTCATATGTTTGACAATAGCTGAATGTTACAGTGTGTTATGTTCTCATGTTTGACAATAGCTAAAAGTTACAGTGTGTTAAGTTCTCATGTTTGACAATAGCTAATATAAAAACTTCGAATGTATTCTGATGTAGATCTGTTTCCATTATTTTGAATTCTTTAATATAAAATTTCCCCAGTAAGTTCAAATATTACTTTGATATCATTAATTATTGAAGAGTTTGCAGGGTTCCATGATCAATGCAATGGCGTACCCAACAGTGAATGAATCGGACGACAGCTGGCGTCCTGAGGTTTCTCCACACCATCAATCATGGGAGAGGTAACTTAACAATACAGTATCCATCCATCATGCCTGTGTTTCAGTTATTAATTAATCAATTCATCTTATCTAACTTAAGTGGTTTTATATATTATTTATAACTATCCACTATTCAATTCATGTACATTAATTAACATTTGTCAGAATTTATTTTGATTGTTTTATTTTGGTGTATTTTCTATAAAATAGAAGACAAAGAATGTTTAATATTTGAATTACTTTAGATTGCATCTGTGTACAAAAAACATTTGATTTTATTATTGTCATTTTAAAGTATAAGCTCCACAGTGTTTTTAATATTATATAAAAATATATTATTGAATAATATTTCATGTTTTCTCATATCATTTGTTGGTCTCTTAGATACGGACCACCTCCTCCTGTTGCTTCAAAAGAAATGAACAGATCAAAACAGCAAAATCAAGTAAGTTCTCTCAGTCTCAAGTTGCTGTGTTTTGATGGGATAACTTGGTGTATGACCAGTTTTGCACTCGCCCGCTCACCCGAAGTGTTTAAAAAACTTCCCGGGTGAATCATCATCAAAATCCACTAGCTCGTCGAGCGACTAGTGATTTTTTAGTTCTTTGATGATGACTTCCGAATTCATAAAACATTCCGTAAACCATGTGGTGTCATCTGATCTCTAATGTAAAGTTATTGCCAGTTTAACTTTGCTAACTTTCCGAAAATGAGGCCAAGTTCAGAAAATCCTGCTTTCTCTATTCTCTAGCATATTCCCATTGTTTTGCTTTGCGCATGTCATCAGCTATGTCAACTGCTCAACAAAAATGTGGAAATATCTTGAAAATGTTTCTAAGCCACCAGAAAAAAAAAGAGGAGAAAACAAGTGGTGAAATTAAAGAAAAGAACAAACTATGAGAAGGAAACTCGCAACCCTTCTTGGGAAGAAAAATGGAAAAAAGGGCGAGAGAGATGAACCCAAGGGAATAAATAATGTATGATAAAACGTGAAATGTTTTGTAAAAAATATACTCCACAGAGCGAGAGTTCGATGTTTGTTGCGGGAACTGATAAAATAAAATATCGGGCGAGTGATAATAACTTTGGGCTAGTGGATTTTTTTTATTTACTAGCCCGGCTGGCTATTAATAAAAATTCTAATTCCACAGACCTATTTATTAGTTCATATACTCAACCAAAAAGAAAGTATGCAGGTAATTAATAGTCAAATTCTGGAATTAAATAAACACAACAATTAGGAGGAGGTGTGCATGCAGTAATATCACAAGTTGCTGCCAATGGACTATTACTGTAACAATCCCATGAAACAAAACTATTTCAGCATGCATACGTTCTTTTTTGGTTGAGTATATATATTTTTCATTACTCATAAGGCACAACATACCTGGGTTCAAGTCTAGGTTGAATGACACAGTGGGTCCTAACACCTGTAACATAATTGGTCAGAACAGCCAATGACATGAAATCACAGACGATAACTTAATTTTAACATGGATAAAGTTGATGTTGGCTAATAAAACTGATGTTGAGTAATAAACAGAATATTAAACTTGGTGAAATAAATTTAAATTTTTCACTTACTAAAGCTTGTGAGAAATTAAAATTATTTCACTGAGGATATACATTTGTTAAGTAATGGAATCTTGTTAACTATCCTGTAAGTCTCGGTAGATAAGTTGGTTTGGTGGATCAAAGTTTATTACATCTTCTAAGTAACCATTTTTTGTTAATTTTATATTGTATTCTTTTGACAGCGACACTTGCAAACTAATGGGTAAAGTTGAAATTTTTGTTATCCTACAAAATATTCTGTTTCTCAGAAGCAAATTTATAAAATTTAAAAAACACGTTTTCACATTCACTGACGTAGCTAGTTATGGAAGGGAGGTAATTTGTGTTTTTCTAAATAAAATGAAATTGTTGCAGGAAGTGGAAGAGGGTGAACTGTACACGGTGGAATTACATCGAGGCTCACGAGGGTTTGGCTTTTCAATACGTGGAGGTCGGGAGTTCAACAGCATGCCACTGTTTGTTTTGAGAATAGCTGAGGGAGGAGCAGCCGATATGGATGGAAGACTTAGGGTATGTTGTTAGATAGGAGAAACATTTTCTCAGTTACTCTTATCACAATGTTTATACTTAAGCAGGGCCTGTGGAGTGCATTTGAAAGTGGAGGGGATGTCTGAATTTTGGCAACCAGCCAACATCTGAACTATTGGACTTCATTTCGGCCACTTTATTTTGTCACCAAGTCTGAAAATAGTTTTATTCAGCCCCAAAAAACGTACGCAATTGTTTTTTTATTAGTTGTCCCCTAAAAGGTGGGAGAGCTATGGCCCCCAGACTTCTAGCTCCGCAGCCCATGTTAAGGTTTTATCTTTGAAAATAGGAACGTCTATCTAAAAAAATTTATTTAGAATGATCTTTTGAAACAAATTTTGTCTTTAATAGATGAATAGAAATAATAATTTTGAACTTAATTCATCTATAAAACATTAAAATATTTTGTGAAAAACTGTTCATAATATATAGCTAGTTAAAATAATAAATAGTATATTTCAGAGAAGAAAAAACAAACCAACTACCATTATTTTTATGTTATTGATTTTAACTTAAACTTCCACAAAATGATTTATTTTGGGTCATCTGCTTAATAAATGACTTGCTTGTAGGTTGGAGACCAGATCCTGGAGATCAACAATTACAAGACAGACAGCATGACTCATACGGATGCCATTGACATCATTCAGAATGGAGGATCCACTGTTCATCTGCTTGTGAAGAGAACTGGTAAACCACCTCCATCTTTTGGTATGTTTCGTATTCGTGAACTCCATCTCACACCACTAACCTGTCAACGGAACTGCACAGTAAACCTTCAACCGACTCTATAGCCAACTGCTGATATCTTTACTAACAGTGGACTTTAATTAATTAGACCCCACATCCCCTGCCTAGAAAATATAAAAAGATGTCTCCACTGGTCTCTTACTTCCTTCCTTCCTTCCACCCTCCCTCCTCCTCACCAGTGCCAGATTTACATATGGGCAGAGCAGACTGTAGCCCAGTGCCTCATCATCTAAGAGGGCCTCAGCCATCTGTTTCTCATGGAAATAATCTATTAAATTTGTGAATTCACGGTCTCCTAGACTTGGGCCTCTTGTTGCTTTAATCTGGCACTGCTCCTCACTGATAACCATACAACTTCCCAATGATCTTAGACCTTCCACTGTATTCTTCAATGCTTTTGAAATCTATGGGATTACCCAAGTATGTCAGAACCCTAGATGGATGTAGGCATATACATAAATTATTTTTATATCGTTTTTTTTATGAACAACTGAACATTCCAATAAAAAAATGCCTGTGCAAAAGCTTAATAAGATAAAAAATGGTACATGTATTTAATTTAGGATATTTTACTTAAACTGATTGATTAAATAGTTTTATTGTTGCAACAATAATAACAAAAATTAGTATGATACTTGACAACTGATTCGATGCAGTTTAAATATTTGAAGTCTTGCTTTAGCTTGATAATACGAGTTAACATTAACAATTTGATCTCTGTATTGATGACATATTTGTTTTCTTTAGATGGATCACCAGCACAGCTTGGTCGCTATCCTTTTCATCAAGGAGTTGCCATAGCAAATGGACCCATCAGTCATAGTTCACCTCACTTGGGCAGACGCCAGTTGGATTCACGAGAGGAATACTTTCAAAATTACCCCAATCAAGCAAACAGATCCTTTCAGAATTACTAGCAATAGAAAATCACATTGCTAGGATTTTAAATTACCAACAACCCATTGTTGCCATTTCAGAATTACTAGCAACCAATCAAGTTGCTGTTTCAGAATTACAGCAACCAATCAAGTTGCTGTTTCAGAATTACAGCAACCAATCAAGTTGCTGTTTCAGAATTACTAGCAACCAATCAAGTTGTCGTTTCATATTTACTAGCAACAGCCAATCAAATTGCTAGTTTCAGAAGTACAGCAACCAATCAAGTTGCTTGTTTCAGCGTTACTAACAACAGCCAGTCAACTGACACAAGACAATCACAAGAAGAAGAATGCCTCCAATGGGACGGTGCCAGATGTTCCAAACATATTAGATTGTGCTGGCCATGGCAAATAAGATATTCAAATAAGATATATGTTACAGAAATGTTAAGATTTAGAAAATGTAATATGCATGATGAGATTTTCATGGAAAGAGTGGATGAAAAGCATTGTATTTTTGCAGTGCTTTATAATTTTATAAAGTATCTTTCAAAACTTGGTGGTTTTGGCAACAAGCCTGAAAAAGGAACTGTGATTGCTTTTGTTTTTATCCAGTGTGTAAATTAGTGTTTTATTTTTAAACATTACAGTGAGATTGGTGTGATCATTGTGGTTTGATATTTGACAGCCCAAGAAAGTCAACAGATTTGGAAATAATATATTTGAATTGGAGGTAAAATAAATGCAAAATAATGTTTGGGGTTGTTATGATAGCATTTATAATGTTGTTATTGATTTAAAATATCCATAAACCATTTGAATGCCTATGTATTTAAAGTAAAAATGTGTATATATTTTACTTTAGTTTAAACAAATGAAAATGATGTAAAACGTATAATGATGCATGTTATACAGTCATCTAACCTCTGCTGGACAAAATATGTGTTTCTTGACATGTTAATTTTAGCACAGTCCTCACCAGGCCTATACCAAGGATATTAAAAGTTGGGGTGCTGTTTTAAATAAAGAGCACATCCAATGACCAAAATATCTTTTAGAAAACTAATGGACACTTGTCAAATCACCCTATCCTATCACATCATACCCAACCTATGGGTACCAGCTACGGTGTAACAGAGGTTAAGTAGTCTGACTCACAGCTGGTAGGTACTGGGATCAAATCACAGTCGAGGCAACCAAAGTGCTCTGCAAGGCTCAGTGGATGGGTGTATGCCACTTGCACTGACAAGTGGACCATAGCTGATTTATCAAAGACTGTGGTATGTGCTGTCCTGTCTTTGGGAAAGTGCATTGATAAAAGATCCTTAGTGCTAATTGGAAAGAGTAACCTATGTGGTGGCTGTGTTCTTCTTCTAAAGACCATGAGTTGTAAAACACTGTTTGACACCTAATAACAGCTGAATGAACAGAGTGCTGGGGTGTCATTACACGACCAATCCTTTCCAAACTATGGGTATGCTGTTCTTTGTTGCTTGTTCAAAACACTTGTTCAAGTTTACATTTCCCCCAGGAAAATATTTTCTGGGGGAATATTTCTGTATGGATATACTTTCCACCAGCATGACATTTAACTGGAAATAATCATTTAAATTTTTAAAAATTTTATTTATTGTTTTAATAAGTCATAAAAAAGCATTTGTATTTAAAAATGTGCCTATTCAAATGTTAAAGACTTTTTAATTTTATATTAAAATAATATATTTTAAATTTCCAATTCTGCTGCTCTTTCTTCCAAATATCAAATAAAATTTATAATCTCCACAATATATGAGATAAAATGTCACATTGTATAGATTATTTTTAGATATTATTATAGAATTTTAGTGTACAGTGTAATTATATCATTATTTTAGACTATCGTGGCCATTTTGTCATTGTAGAAAAACATGTTGTGAGATGTAGTCTCAAGGAAACTATTACGAATACAAAATAGAGTGTTCTTTTATAAATACATTGTGTAGATAATTTATGCAAATATTTTATCATGAGCATTTACATCCATTTTTATGCAATATGTACAAAAACTAGCTGGTTCTAAACTAGGACAGTGGCAGAGTTGCATATTTTACTAAAATACATAGTTACCATCTTAATTTTGTTTGCACTTACAAAAATGTAGTTTTAAACATTTTTGTCATGTGTTTTGGTTTCTGCAAACTTTGTTACTCATTTTTAACCATCATATTATATATGTATATATATATATATATATATATTTAACACCCACATTTTACATTATTACTTTTAATCATTTAGAAAAAATGCATTGTATTACATTAAAATGTTAAAATCCCTTTTATTTCATTAAAGTTGTATAATATTATTAGTTTATTTTTCTTTACCTTTTGCCTTTTTAAAATTCATCATATTATAAAGTTAGTGTCTCATCACAATGCAGACACTGAATTCTGAACAAAGTATTTTACAATTAAGTAATGGTTAGGGTTTAAATTAATTAAAATTAAGAGTCATCCATTATACCATTATGTACAATATGCACACAAAGTCACAATATTAAATATTTTTTAATTGAGTTGATCTAATTATTGTCAGTTTACATATTGTTTATTTCTAGCTGTGGTAATAGAGAAAAATCTTGATAGGTTGTTATAGCATAGTTGATAATCAGAAATGCTATATGTAAAGAGATGCTAAATTTACCAGATTTCTCGGCTATGGAATGTGTATGCATACTCAGTTTGAAGGGGGCAGGGTTAGAGAATGCAGCCTATTGTATACGCCATGTGTGCAGGGGTGGAGAACAAAGAGTTGATTTTTTGCAAATGTACAAAATGGATGACCTTCACTTTAGAAAATCTTGTCCACAATGTAATTTTTATCAGAAGAAAGCTTCATTTTTGTTTGAAATGAAATATAACAACATATCTGGATTGAGACTTAATTTTTAACAACTTTCCTTCAAAATATTTGTCATCCCCATCAGGATGTTCACACAAAAATATGACATTTTTTTTCTCTTCACATTTAAAAAAAAGTGTGGGGGACACAACTTTGGAATTAGCCATCCTTGTATTTTACCATCCGTCCCACATTAAATTGTGCTTAATGAATTTTAATAGTCAACATATTTAGTTCAATGTTGGTATGCAAGTAAATGTTATCATGCTGTAGCATGTATATTTTCAAAACCGTATTCTGACGGAGGGTAATAATTGTCCATATTTGTTATCACTGTACAAAATGTTTGTACACACTTTTTAATAACCTTAATTTTTAGCATTAATGTTTTGATAAACAAACCCTACCAAACATTTAAATATCTATGAAGTGTTTAGTACCAAGAATATGATATACGTTTATTCTATTTTTAACAGTATATGATAATGAATTTTAGTGATATAAAAAAGTTTATTTAAGATTGTAAGCATATTTTGTGTAAAGTAGAAATACTTCTTTTTATTTGGCCAATATTATCTATATAGCCATCTGCTATATATTTCTAATAATTTTACCTTTGCAAAAATAGCTGAATCAGTATTATGATGTCAATTGCATTCTGCAGTTTGAAATCAGGGATTTATCCAGGCTTTATACAGTACATAATATCGGCCCCTTCCCAAAGGTAAAGTGGCAACGAAAATTCCTAATTTCTGGACTATAAATTCCCAGATTGGTTAATAATTGTAATATTACAGTTACAGTTTAGTGGTGTGGAAAAAAACTTCCCAAGTATGACTAAAATGCAAATTTTCCCATTCCCTTCAGCTATAGGACCCTGGAGAAAAATCCTGGATAAATCTCTGGAAATAAAAATCACTAACAAAATTTTATTACATGATTATTCTTAACACTTAATCTGTCCATTTTAAATATTTTACAAACCAACATACAGTAATAATATAGATTATGCAGTTTCATTTACTATAAAGTTGTGCCTTGATTTTGTTGGAAATTTCCAACAGATTTGCACCTGTGAAATACATGTAGTATACATCGAAAATCACTTGTTTTATATTGCACATTTAAAATATTTCTGGATTAAAAAAGGACAAAATATATTTCTATGCATATTATAATATAAAAGTTTCAGTTACCGATAATAACATTTTATCAAAAACTTTTTATTAGTTCTATGTAAAAAAGTAAGATACCTATGCGAGATTATTAAACAAATCATTATACTGCTATGCAGGGGTCAAATTACTGACTGGTTTATACTTTCACAATATTTTAAGTAAAATATATCTTAATGGCTTTTGTGTTTTAGTTTGGGCTGGCAGAATTCACAGCTTGCTGACCTGACAGTCCAGAAATAATTTTAACCATTTTCAACTCCTGCTAAGAGATTGGTGGGACTGGAAACACTGGTTCATGGCTTAGCTAAAATATACTATATTCCACTAATATATTCCATACTAAAACTTCATCATTAATGTCTCAAAACTATATTTTTCTGAAGATATTGGTATATAACTAACAAAAATTATTTTCTCAAAATATGGTTAAGTTGAATCATTATAATTTCTACAGCCATTGTATATATATTTTCATTCCTTGTCTCCAGTCTCGCAGTGATGGATCTCGGCGCTGTGCACTATGCTCTGTAGTGAGACGTGCAGCAGCTAGGTAGATTTGACTGATGTATGCTAACTGTAGACATGCTTGTTTTCTTGTGTGTATCGCCTGTGTAATATTATAACCATGAGGCATGTATTTACAGCAGACTGAATTTTGTACAACACTCAACAATAAAACATACAACAAATCACAACTAGTGTTATCAGTGTTTGCCAGATAATCAGTGTCGGTTACAAATTGGTATCCAGTGGTTTACATTCACATTGAGAAAATATGCAAAAAAGAACAAAACTATCCAAGGATTTTAGGTCATGGTAACTGAATGAGGCAAATTAGAAGAATTTTAACAACAGCTATTACTAGTAGTAGTTTGTTTTATTTAACGCCTCTAGAGCACATTGATTTTTATCTGTTCATCGGCTATTGGACGTCATACATATGGTCATTCTGACATATGTCTTTAGAGGAAACCTGCTGCTGCCACATAGGCTACTCCTTCCAATAAGCAGAAAGGGATCTTTTATATGCACTGTCCCATAGACAGGACAGCACTTACCATGGCCTTTGATAAACCAGTTGTGGACCACTGGGTGGAACTGAAAATAGCCCAAACTGCAAATGGGTCCACTGAGAAGGACTGATCTGACGACCGACCGGTTCACAGGTAGACATGCTACCGTTTGAGCTAGATCCCACTTCCCTGTTATATTCAGTGGGTATTCAAATTAAAAATCCATGGATGACTCAATTGGTTGGCTACATGTACCAGTCATGAGTCTGACAGCTTAACCACCACACCATTAGCGCCAGTGAAATAGTCTAGAAGTAAAAGAAATACTGTCGAACCTATGGACGTAAATCACAACTGAGATTTGATCCCAGTACCTACCAGCCATGAGTCTGACAGCTTAACCACCACATTACTAGGGCCAGTGAAATAGTCTAGAGGTCAAGAAATACTGTCGAACCCATAGGCGTAAACCCCCCCCACTTCCGAAAGAAAACATTAGATCAATATGCATCTTGTGGCCATTATGGCTGATTCAAACACCCAATTTTGATGAAAAATTGCTGCCACTGACTGTGTTGGACAGGTGGCTCTTATATATAGGTAAAATAAATAAGGAGGGATTTACGGTAGCCATGACGGGCAGGTGGCCATTCTCTACAGGTTGCCGTTACACAATTCTCGACTGTAATTGTTTTAATTGTCCTTCAGGATGAGTTTTTAAATTAGGAGCTATATGTGACCAGCTCTCCCGAAACGAGTCTTAACTTGAATTTTGCCACTTTTGAGATATTTACATTTTTGATACTTAAATGAGGTTTTTACTAAGAAAAAGTCCTGAGCTTTTGCAAACTGGATGTGGTGTGACAGCCATTTTGAGAACATCATGTTTGAAACTTTCATTGTTCATTGAGTAGATGTAGGATAGGGTGATTAAAATGCATTTTAAACATATTTCTTCAACATTTTAGAATGAAACATAAATCTGGTCTTCTGATTTAAGGCTATCAGTATAATGGAAATTACTGATCACTGAGAATACAATACTATTTATTGTGTAATTGTTAATTAACATTGCTTGTAACAATTTAATACTAAGTAACTTTAAAGTGAAAATAGATTTTTAGAAAAAGGATTAATACTGATCACTGAGAATTCAATACTATTTACTGCGTAACAATTAGTTAACATTGCTTGTAACAATTTAATGCTTGGAATTGAATTGAAGATGAACAATTATTTTTAGGTAAAGCAAACATATACATGTATGTTACATGTATATATAGTTCTTTTAATCAAGTTGATGAGGTTCATCAAAAAAAGGAGGAAACTGATGACTTAAAATACAATGCTATTTACTGTTAATTAACATTACTTGTAAGAATTTAATGTTTGGAATTGAATTGAAGATGTAAATAGATTTTTAGAAAAAAGAAAACACATATTATATATACATGTAGTTCTTTTGATCAAGTTGATGAGCTTTGTCCAAAAAAGAAAGAGTAAATTACTGCCTTTGGAATTAGTGGCAGCAGTCGGTAGTGTACATGTATGTGCTGGGGGGAGGGGGGGGGCGTCGTTAAACAAACAATAAATAAATAAATAAACAATCATGTAAAAGCTGCCATATTATTTGTTTGCTGTATATACATGTAGTACTGCTGCTAAAAAACCCTAAAGTTTGCTCGTTTTCAGGAAATTGCTGTTTGGTTGCCTCAGCAAAATGATTTAGCAATGGCAGTAACTGAGTTAGGTGTGTTGTAAATTTGTCTCAATTTCAAGGGCTAATATTGAATGATAATAAACAATATTAAGTTTTTCCCACACTTTTGAAGAAAAAAATGAACCTGCACTTGGGGAAAACAAAATGTACTCAAGATGATTGACGTGGGTACACAAGATTAGCATGCTTGAGATAAGTATTTTATTAGGTAATATATTACATAGGGTAAAGGGTTGGATTAGCAATGCGTCTTGTGATATACATGAATCAATTGATACTTGAGATTACAGATTGTTAAGTTTTTCTTTAAAAGTTAAAAACTGTTTCTTGGACCAAAAAAATAAAAGATTGTCAAATCTTCTTTAGACAAGGGCACTGGGTCCGGGGAGAATATCAGACAATCTCCATGACTGTCTGGTTATACTGAGGCTTGGAGTGAGGTTCCTGCTGTGGTTTTAACATGATGCATTAACTGTGTATTTTTACCAGCCCCAGTGGCACAGTGGTTAAGCAATCGGTCTCATGGCTGGTAGGTACTGAGATCAAATCTCAGTTGAGTTGGGTTAATCAAAGGTCATGGTATGTGATCCCTTGCTGCTAATAAAAAAAATAGCCTATGTAGCAGTATTGTTTCCTTTTAAAAACCATGTCACAAAACACCATGTGTATGAAACCTAACAGTTATTGCAGGCACTGCGGAAAGCAAGTGAACATTGAAACGATGCTAACAGAGATATTGGGTGGGGGTGGGGGAAGGCTCTAGGTACAAAGCGCCAAGTTTCATGTATATATGAAGTTATGCTTGATTCAGAATTATAGGAGGGTCAGCTACAGCCTTCCCCAATCACCCCAGCATCCCCTGTTCCTCCTTGCTTGCACTGAATAAATAATTTGCTGGAGTGTCATTAAACAAACATTCCTTTCCTTTCCTGTTTATTATTTGCATAATGTTTGCATAGTATATTTCACTCTCCTAAATGCTGCTTGAACACAGTGAACTTTTAAAACTTTTTTCAGAACTTTCCTTTCTTAACTTTTAAAAGAGTTAAGTGCAGTTAACTTAAAAAAAAGATAGATGAGTGCATCTTCAACATGAATGTATTCTTTGATCTGTGTGTTGTGCAGAGATGCTTCAGTTTACGGTGATCTTTCACTCTGAATGTTTCTTGTAGAACGGGCTGGCTGAACTGACTGGATGAAAGGTGTTGCCGGGGACAAGGGATGAAAAGATAAAATTTACGGAACCTACATTAATTTTGACGTACACATGGTTTTACACGATTGTTGCAGTTGTATTGGTAAGAACCTTTACTTATGTTTCCTCCAATGCCCCCTTTCCTTTTCCGTCTTTGATATGCTCCTTTCATCCCTTTCTAACAGCACTCCCATGTGTCAACATATTACCATCCAACTCCACATCACAGTCCTTGTCTCTCCAACCACGACAGGTGCAAGAACCTTTGCTTTATAAATTGTATACATGCAGAGTTTTTACCAGAAGGTAAAATTGGTAAAAAAAATCTGTACCCTTCACTTTTCTGATGATACGACTCTGTACTCTCAAATTGTTGTGATAAATTTCTTTTTAATGGTTTTGTATTTTCAGTGATCACAAAATTTCCCATGGTGGCAGGTGTTTTCATGCTCATGGTCAAAACACCGCTAACATACGTCAAAGTTGTCTAGAATTCATTTCCGAACCCCTAAAAATCAAAAAATGTTCTGGGAAAGTACCCCCAGACACCCTTCCACCCTCCCCATTCTGCGTACCCTCAAATTATTTTCTTTCAGAAACCCTGACATGTACTTATATATAAAAGACCTAGCTGGTAGTTAGAAAAATAACATGTGGAAGCACTCAACATGTCTTGTAGCCGTTGAAATGTATAAATGTCACAAAAAGACACCTTTTCCTCTGAACATGGAAATTACTTATACATACATGTATATCAAGCATAATATTTAAAGGTTATATTTTATTAAAATAAGTTCAAGAGGATATATATAAACATGTACTTATATATAAACGACCTAGCTGGTAGTTAGAAAAACAAATTGTATGGAAGCACTCAACATGTTTTGTAATCTTTGAAATGTATAAATGCCACAAAAAAACACCTTTTCATTTGAACATGGAAATTACTTATACATGTATATCAAACATAATATTTAAAGGTTATATTTGATTAAAACAAGTTCAAGAGGATATAGATAAACAGTATGAGGAACTTGTTTATAGTTAACTTGTTTATTATTTGTCAGTTTGTTTATGTGACATACATGTACACTTACCATTATTTGTGGAGAGAACTACATAAAAAGCTTGCCATTGATCGTTGTAAATCTCATGAATCATGCAAACTAGTTTTATGTGCATGGTCTACTATTAAATATTTAAACTATTTGTATATTTCATGCAGGTGTTCATTAAAGTCTTTTATTTATTACATTTTTTACAAATTGTTTTCTGTAAAACTATTTATAGATAGATAGTCAGTTGTAAAAAAATCATGTTATTTTAATCGTAACCCTAACACGTTGTTCAATGAGCAGGTATTAGATGTCAAACAGTATTTATGTACAGTGGAAGCAAGTCAATATTGGGAGATGGGGGGGGGGGGGGGAGGGAAACGGATCTA
>JAULBS010120004.1:0-14262 GCA_032355785.1 Symmetromphalus regularis | reverse complement strand
ATTTTGATACTATCATACTAATTACTAAACATATCTCAGACAGGCAGACCTGTACCAATTTCTGATGAAAAAAGAGATACAGTAGATTTATATATTTTAATTAAACTTCTATTTTTATAACTTACTGTCATAGTCATATGTTTTATAAGATAATTTATACTTATTATGTAGATATACCGGTATATCGTTGCACCCCTAGAAAAAAGCAACATTTAAAACTAGTACATTATTTATTAATTAATTATTTCTAATTAAGTCTAAGGTTACTGTGTATACCTGTAACTTTACTAACATAAGTACATCGCCGATTAACAGGTGTGTTTATAATCCTACAAAACACTCATCAGCACAACATCACGGATTACCGGCTTAGTCTGGCCAGAAGATTAACTAATCCCTTAATTGCATTTCTTGCAGACAGTTGTGTGGCTAGTAATTAAGCGTAGAGAAAAGTCGGGAGTCAGTCAACTGCTGCCGTCTGTTACTCAGCCGCGTTTTCCCAAGCACCCCCGGGGTAGCCGCCATTGTTTGTTCGACTGATAACACGTAGCGGTGACACCGTCGCTTTCTTTTTCGTTGCGCTCTTTTTGTGGCTAGCTGCTAATTTGCGATGTGCACAACAATTGACGGCGTTAAAGTGACTGCACCACACATGTCTGGCGCAGTGGTTGTGTTAGAGTTTAGAACTCCTAGCTAAATCTAATACAGAAGCCGGCGTCTCGGCGTAAGACAAACACGGAAGCAGTCTGTCAGCTATTATGTTCATAACGGTTGCCCGTCTAATATGTTCCAAATAACCACAGTTTAGATGAGCAATCATTTATTTTAATTTTAGTCTGTTCATATTTTTTTTACGCAAGTGTTATTCATGTTCCATTACTAGCTTTTACCGCCCCACCTACGTCCTTCTCCTCATTTGGACACAAAAACTCTGAAGTGTTATTTTAAGTAACACAATTCTAATAACTTAAATACACATAATTATCATATATGGATGTTTAAGAAAATCTTAACTTATATTATAGTATATAATACAATGGACACGTGTTTAAATTTCAAAGACCTTTACCATGGACATCGATATTTCCAACATATACACGTGTAAACTGAAACGATCTGAAACATTCTAACGTCAAAATTAAAATAACAGGCGGATTCATGGGATGTCTATGGGTCGTTACTAACTTTGGACCTCTCCTCCAATATAAAAATCTTTAAAATTTCCGTTTCCGCCCATGAACTGTCATGTTCTTGTTAGTTTATTTTTAAAATTATAATTATCATGTTATACCCAACCCAACTAAGACTGAAAGACAAAAATATGATGCATTATGTTTTAAACCATTATTTCTGTACCTTATGATATTCTGATAACCTGTTATCATTTTGACAACGTTACTTCAGCCCGGAATTCACGAGGGGACTAGGTCTTAATTTGGAAACAGACGTTCTATTCATACTGATTTGACCTGACCTTAACCAGATCTTCATCAACGAACATGTAGATACAGCCATGATAGCCTGTACCCATGAATCACTGTCAAAATTAGTAATGATATCTTGGACTTTGACAGTATCATCATGTGTTTAGTTCAGAAGAAAAATCCTGTCAAAATACACTCCCTATTGGCACTCATCAAAGACTGTCGGATGCAAAATCTGAAATTGTTACATAAGACGAGAGGATGGGGTGGCGGGGGTGTGAGTGGGGGGTGGGGTGGAGATAGACTAGGGGTTTAATAATATAAGGCGTTTAATGATATAAGGCGTTCAGGGTTCAGTTATTATAATATTATTTTATTTATGTGCTTTCGTCAGAAAACAGTTCTAAGGCATCACTCCTGATACAGGCTGCGCTTTTACTAAAGTAGATCAGACGTCCAAGAAAGGTTTTAAAAAAATATATATATTTTATATAATCTGACACGGATTTTGAGACGTCCGCCTTTTTATCACGTCAACCAAAACAATGGTTCATCAATATGATATTTTAAAGAAGAAATTATATAAGTAATAATTGTATGAGCATTTTGCGCCATACTATCAGTAGGACAACCAATACGTGGATGTGCCAAGATGGCTATTCTAAACAAAATATCTTAAGTTATATGTACATTTAACAGTAAAAAGACTGCATTGGCATTTCGACCAATGAACATTATTTATATATAATGGGACGACACCCTGAAAATATATTAAAAGTAATCACGGTTAGTGCATTTAACCAATCTACCGTCTGTACTAGTTGTAAAATTACAAACGACACACTCAAGAGAACAAATCTCCCGTTATTCCCATGTATATCAATATTACCACCATCTTCATCTAATCATCAAAGAACCTATATCGTTTGTTGTTATCTCACGCTATTATTTACCTTAGACCAGAAATACACGATACCCTGTGTTCGTGATTCTAACAAACAAACACGCCATAAGACCACTAAAGACGAGTAAACATCGCCATCAAATAAACATCATCACCATGACATAAGACGATTATCACGAGTCCTTGCAAGACTCATCTTCTTGCTCCGCCTTTACACGGCCCATAGATCATTTTGTCATCAGTGCATTGTCAGCGGGAACAAAAACAATTGCGGGAACCAGAAGACGTATATTATTGCAAGTGTAACGACAGTCCCCGGGGTTCCACAAACTGACCAGTAATCTCGAGCACGGAGAGGGATCCAATGAGCCATGAACTCTGCTGGAGTCCTGAAGCGGTTCTCTTGATGATGGAGGATCGCCCTGGCTCGGTGCTGTGCCAGAACGCACTGTTTTTCAGTGCGCACAGTTTCTGGATGAAATTGGCGTGTATCGGTTTAAGATGTATGTCATAATAGATATCTGTTGGGCGTGTTTAAATCTAAACGAACGCTTCGGGTGTCGTGTTCAAGAGGACTTGACTCCAGAGGAGCCGAAATAGTTGCCAGAAAGTTGGTCTCCCAGAGATAATATGATTTCTTCGTACTAATTTGCCTTGTTTGTTCCAGAAGGCGTTAATTTCGATAGAAACATGTTTCAGAATCATATATTTAAAAATATTAAATATATTTCACGAGATTTCACGACTTTTTGTACTGATTTGCATAATTTTTTCCAAAACATGTTAGCTTCGGTACAAACATGATCTTGAATTGTGAATTGAATTTTATATATATTTTACTATATAAACCATCACTCACTAAATAACGATATTGTGTTTTGCGATTCATGGTCTTTAGATATCGACACATAGGCTACTCTTTCCGACTGGTAGCAAGGGCTCTTTTATATCCATTTTCCAAGACAGGACAGGACATACCACGGCCTTTGGTCGTGCTCAAATGATGCATTAATATTGTATTGACCTTCACATGTCGTCGTCATCACCATCATCATCATCATAATCATCATCATCATTAAAAGTAAAATATTCTGAATTAGAAAAAGCAAAATAAAACATTGAAGTTTATTATTTCTAGTATATTACTGTTTTGACAATAATTTATACGATTTTGCCTAAACATCTCTTGGACTCTGCATAGTGCAGATATGGTTTAAAACAAGATATCACTTAACTCGTTTTATATTTAATTTATCTAATAACTACTTAACTGATAGCATAGATTAATATAAAATTTACTTAATGTTACCCACATTAAAAATAATTATAATATAACAAAACAAGAGTAAAATAAAAACATTATTCGATAAGGGTAGGTCAAAGATTCTTAACGTGCTTACATCAGAGAACTGTTCAAACACGCTTGACGTGAGTGCAAACTCGGAGTTCCTCTGAGACTGTACGCAAGATATAAAAAAAATATATTTGACCAACATATATTTCAAATATTTCCTGAAAGATTTATGATTAACGCGCGTCCGTATCTTATATAAAACTGATTAATTTGGAGATTTTAAAAACATAAGGATAACCATAATCACATTAAATTTGAAGAAAAAATATTTATAATAAAACAAAATTGATAATAATATGTAATATACCTATCAAAAATATCTTTATCCTAAGATACGCCACGGTGACTAAAAAAATCTACAGCGACTAAGATGCAAATATTCTACAAACACTGCCAAACTAACTTTAGATATAAAACTTAATAGAATGCACTTTAGTTCAAAGTGCCAACATTTTGTTATTATTGTACGTGTCAGGCCTGGAGACTTGCATCCCCAGTGATACTATCAACGGCATCATTTTGGGATACTCCCGTCTAATTTCCCGTCAATTTATCTTAAAACTAGAAAATGTAGTCCAGATGTCGGAGCTCGGCTGGACGTGCATCTCTGGATAACCCACTTGACTCCTATAACCGACGCTCAGCAGTGACCAGCAAACTTGATCGCTGGTAAATGGTCAGTACGTACTTGACCGCCACGCTCAAATTATTCTTCTCCTCTTTTCACAGTTGTGTTGATCGAACCACCCATGGATGGCGCCATCTTGGTTGATGGAAACCGGAAGTAGACCGATTTATGAGTGTCGCGATAAAGTGTCAAAATGCTGATCACACCTTTTCTCACGGGATGTTGGCAAAAATATTTTATGAAACTTCTCAAAAATGGAAACGTAATTACTTCTGTTTCAGGAAGTGATTCGCGACTGCTAGACTACATTTATACCATAATGACATAAAATAGTAATTAATGAACACCTAATATTAGAAATTAGCACACCACAGGTGTTATATAGGACCTGTTCATGTCATATCACGATAAACCGACACATACATTTCATAACTGCAAACACGTTTCATCAGAAGTGTTTACTAAGCAAATATCACCATACTGCACTTCTGTTTTCATTTTGTTTGTGCAGCCTACCACCATATAATTCATATTCGTCAGTAGAGTCCAACCGGCATTAACCAGTCTAAGCGGGATATAGCTCAAGCGGTAGCGTGTCCGCCTGTGTAGCGGTCGGTCATTGGATCGATCCTTCTCAGTAGATACATTTGCAGTTTGGGCTAGTTTCCGTTCCAAAATGTGGTCCACAAAAGGTTCTTCAAAATCAATGTTATGTGCTGTCCTGTCTGTAGGAAAGTGTATATAAAAGACATTGCTTCTTATTGGAGAGAGTAGCCTACGTGGCGGCAGCGGCTTTCTTCTAAAGAAATATGTCAGAATTACCGTATGTTTGACGTCCAATAGCCTATGATGAGATAAAAATCAATGCGCTCTAGAGGCGTCGTTAAATAAAACAAACTTTACTAAAGTTACTCTTTAAAACATGCTAGCTCTTTATATAGATCACTTTACTACAGTAATGTTACAATATCGTTATTCCAATAATTTTATATATTTTAGTAATAAAAACACTCTTACAACCACACAAGACAATCATTCAACCACACACAAAATATTAATTTAGTTCTTATCAGGAATACTCATAGCTTTCTTTTACTGCTGCAGTTCTATATAAGTGATCTATATAAAGAGCTAGCATGTTTTAAAGAGTAACTTTAGTAAAGTTTCTTTTACTGCTGCAATTCGGTCCGAATCGTGGGACAATTGGTGATAAAAAAAAGATTTTGGAGATTAAGCATGACGTCGCGCTAACTGTTTGGAAGAATAGTGGCCATTGATACAAAAAGACATGCCATAATCAATTCTATATGCTTCGTTGTTAAAACTTATAGTCATTCATATTTAATGTAATTATTTTGGAATTAATTGTTGTTAACTTTGGTGGCAGTCGTCATAAAAACGTGAAAGAAGTGACTAGAACTGTATATAAATATTTTTAGAAGTTTATGCATTGGTGTGTGTGTGTGCGTGTATGTGTGTTGTGTGTGTGTTGTGCGTGTATGTGGTGTGCGTGTGTGTGTGTGTGTATGTGTGTGCGTGTGTGTGGTGTGTGTGTATGTGCGTGTGTGTTATGTGTGTGTGTGAGTGAGTGAGAAAAAGGGTGTGTGTGTACGTGTGTGTTTGTGTTTGTGTGAGAGAGAGAGAGAGAGAAAAAAGTTGTTTGTGAGAGAGACAGAGAGAGAGAGAGAGAGAGAGAGAGAGAGAGAGAGAAAAGTTGGTTGTGAGATAGAGAGAGAGAGAGAGAGAGAGAGAGAGAGAGTGCGTGTGTATGTGTGAGAGATAGTGTGAGTCTGTGTGCGAGCGAGCGTGCGTGCAAGCGCGCGTGCGTTTGTGTTTTACTGGGAGTGGGTAGGGATTATTTTAATTTTAATAAAATATCTTCAGTTATTGAACAATGAAGTAAAAACTTTGATTGCTTAATGAAGGTTGTCGCTGATGACAGTTTTACTATATTAACAAATACGTTTCCGTTATATAAACAAGCCATAAGAAATTTATAATTTATTTACCCCTATGAACATACTGAAGTGCTTGAACAATTTCCTGATATAAACATGTTTCTGTAACGTCCATTTCAATACCCGCAGCCAATAAGTAACGAATTTAGTTATTTAGAAAATTATTGTTCAATTATTATTTTGTATGGTTCAAAAATATGTTTTAACAAATTAAGGAATCTTGGAATATTGATTTTCTGTAATTGAGAGATGAGGTAATTCGGTTTTAGAGCACCTGGCTGGGAGGAGACTGGTCATAGTATCGATTCAACTCGGAGTGTTATTTCCAGTTCCATATCTGATAATATTGAGTTGTAGTATAAGCTGAATGTAAATAAAAATACCCACGCTTGAATATAACAGTAACACCATTACTTCTGTTCTAGAAATTAGGAAAATAGTTTGATTTTATTTCTTTTAGGTACCTTAGGTTATATTGTAAATTACGTTTCAAAATATCTTCTAAACTTGCTATTTGCAATATTAGTTAAGTTTCGCTTTGACATTGTATTTTAACGTTAAAATCTGCCCAGGAACTTAAACTTGCTATAAAGACATATAAGTATTTCATTGTGTATAAAGAGATACATACTTGTTTCGTGTACAAGAATACTAGGGATGTATTTACATAATTAAAATCATTTATAAATCTACACATATACAAGTATATGGCAAACGTTATGCAAATATAAAAACGAAATATGCGTCAAATTACATCATCTACTCTTTGACAAAAAGTTTCATTTTAATAAAAACAAAATACAAATGCACACACTGAAACAGCTAAATACAGGCAATAAAAATAATTTTAATATTTTAAACATCTTTAAAAAACGTATTTGAATAATACAAAACACTTGTACGTTTGTATAAAGTAACTTATTTTATTTTCATTAACAGTGAAATCATTTACATAACATTTTGAATTATGTTTGATATAGGATATTTTTATGAAGATTTTATTACACCTTTGTGCAAGGATTTTTTTTGTGACTTTAAAATATGCAATGCTATTTAATAATTATAGAATTATATAGTATCATTTGTATAATTAAATACGTCTTAAATGTCTATTTAAATGTTCCAAATTGAACATAACGGTTTGGCTATGTGTATTTTTAATTTAAATGTCATTTTAACAAACTGTTATTATATCGTCTAGTTGATGTAAATAGAGTGTTGTTATTAAAATGTTAAGAAAAGGTGTGTTTGTTTAAACACATACCAGCATATTGTTTAATCAGTGGTTGGTAGGTGTCAGACGTACTGTCTACCGAGCAATCCAGCTGTCATCACACAGAGTACACTTTTATTTCACTTAGCAACACATGGCATTTTATTAGCACTTTCCCAAAACCAGGCCTTTGTTTGGAATGAGAAATAGTTTAATTAATCAACCTAATGTATTATCTAAAATGAACTTTAAAAATTATTATTACTTATTTATTTATTTTCTAAAATATTTATTTAATTTTAAATACTTTTATTTATCTTTTTCTTTCTTTAAAATAAATAAACTATCTGGATTATATCATTTGTGTACGCATATGCTACATTCATTTTTTTAATAAACTTTATTTTCGTTCCAACTAAAACTTTGTGTAAATAAAGTATTCCGTACTAATAATAGATGAAAAAATTCAGCATTTTTCTTTTCTGACACTGTCGACTGTGCGTCGTAGTTACCTATTTTTGACGTTAAACAGCCACTGATCAATAATGTAGGAAAATGGCATTAAAAATATTATTATTCTCCTTTATTCTCCTTGGTCTTAATTGTAACATAACTGTTATGATTTAAATACCACACAACGATTTTGACAATAATGTGTTCGTCTTCCATTTTATTAATTATATCAATCCTACTTAATAAGTTTGTGTTGTGTTTATTTATATTTAGGACATATATAATGATAATCATGTAGGTATGAAATTATTACCGTTCAACAATTGTCCATATTTATAATGCATATGGGCGCTTACTTTTTCACAAAAACCATTGTTTTTGGACATGTTAACTCTTTGTCTGTAAATTGTTCTTAGCTTGTTAAATGTTTTCAATAAATGTGTTTCCCGTTCTTTATAAGTGTTGACACGTTATATCAGAATCAACCCACAAACGATTACTTGTTGTTTATCTCTAAAACATATTCTCTTGACAACTGTTAAAATCGTCATAAACTCCCAGACATGTCATATTTTACAGAGCATCCATCCACCCGCCAGCCAGTATGTCTACAACGACTACTACGGCGCCAAAACCATTCACACTAAAACGTTGTAGTCACGCGAATCTCATACCTCGTAGTCAAAGATGATCACGCCTCCAACCAACGACACATTGTTGTTGTCTGTTTTCATAATGGTTTTAGCACCGAGGGGCACAAAAGAAATGTGGAGTAATCTGGAGTAACACCGGTGTAACATCCGAGTGACCAATCAAGTAAAAGCATAAAGAGTCCGTTGATTACAGGAGAAGTGCCGAGATTGGTAGAACAACATGGTGATTGGTTGTTGTTTGCGGCACTTACACGGTCATAACGTTTACTCGAGTCGGTTAGACGGTTGTTTGATGGTTTTAGCAAGTCTGTGATATACTATTATTGTTACATATTTATGTCGTCTTGTCTGTGAAGTCTATATTGACAAACTCCTTTGTCTTTATGTCTTGTTTTACGCTTGCCTGGCGCCCATGGGAATGAAAGGGTACATTAGGTGTAAATTTAGTTTCATGGCTTTCCTTGGCGACGTAAGTCAAATAAATATGTAATAAATTTGAACAATTGGGAAAGGAAAAATCACTTTTAAAAGAACCAAAATGTTTTGTTTGATAATGTTTTAATATAAATGTCAATTACTGTAAGAAAAAACTCAGTAATGAAAGGGTACCTTACGTGAACATTTAGTTGCAGTGTTTCTTTCGGAGATGAAAGAGATATTTTTAAATTGGGTTATGACAACTTTTGATTAGTTTCGGGCGGAACGGTTTTGCTACTTAAACATCTCAGGTGACGGAATCATATTAAATTATAAGCTTTGACCAAATAAAATCGAAAAATAATTAATGTTCTCTTTGGCATGATACATAATAATTTTAGATAAAATCAATGGAAATATTTTTAAAAGCCATGAAATATACTAAATAAATTTTGAAATGCAAACATGTTAAAAATCGTCCACGAACAAAGAAAAAGTCACAAGTTTTCAAAAAATTTCCATGAACGACTGATAATAAAAATATGTATTATGATTTAACAGTTGAAAAGAAAAATAAGAGAAAGTTAAAAGATTTAATTTTAGAAAGTTTTAATAATAATAATAATAAAACAGCAATGATAGATAGCATTAGAAGTAAACGAAGCTGTAATATTTTGAGTAATTGGGGAAGGACAAAAGCAAGTTTAAAAATTCAACTATAGAATGCTTAAATTTAAACAAATGTATTTAGAAAAAATAAAACAACTTAGCATAGGAATATATCCATAAAAATTTTAATTGAAAAATCAATAACCTGCCCGTCAAACTATTCCATTCAATGCTTCTGGTTGGATTTGAACCTAAAACGTAGAGTACTGTGGAACCTTCTGATTTTACTATTACACTAACGATGCCTGTTATGTAGACTTTAATAGAACGCATGCTTTTGAAACATACCTCAACCATCGTCTTAATTACCATGTGGGTACGAATGCCCAGGGGTGTTGTTTTTCCAGTCACATTTGACTTTGACCACGAAAAGTTATGTAGTTTCAAAGAATGTACACGTTGCGAGATGAAAGGAATTGACAGCATTCTGTGGTGTTTAAAGTCAATTGCTAGATTGATAAGATATAGTCAGTATTGTTTAGAATCGTTAGTCATCACGTATTTAGTACGATTATCTCTGGGATAATACATTCCGACAGTGTTCTATAGAAAAGTAAAAGTTTTTGTTAACACAATGTTTAGTCAGTGGCTATTAGGTATAAACATAGGTTTTTGTGGCATGTGTATGTTTGTTTAACGACACCACTAGAGCACATTGATTTTTTAAACATCGGCTACTGGATTTCAAATATTTAGTGATTTAGACACGTAGTCCAAATTTGTGAGCTAGCCTCCGAAGGGTTTTGAACCAATGTTTTCAGCTTGAGAGTCCGATATCCGATAACTGGACCAATGAAGCTCACCCAATGGAATGTACACCATTCATTAATACACAATGGAATGTACACCATTCATTAATACATAATGGAATGTACACCATTCATTAATACATAATGGAATGTACACCATTCATTAATACAGAATGGAATGGAAACTGCATATTATAACACACATATAGGTTGTTGTTGTTTTTTTAGTTTTTTTGTTTAACGACACCACTAAAGCACATTAATTTATTAACCATCGGCTACTGGGTGTCAAACATTTGGTTCTTTTGACACATAGTCAAGTGCGAGCCGGCCTCCAATGGGTTTTGAACCACTGTCTTCAGCTTGAGAGTTCGACCTTCTACCAAGGCTCATTCACAATACACATTTTCTCACACACACATAGACAAACAACAGTGTAAAGATAATTATAAAAAATATATATCCAATACTAACAACAATAAAACACAAATACAGTAAATTTAAAAAAAGACCTCCTCGCCCCACAAAAAAAAAAAAATGAAAAAAATCCAGAAGACACTTACACATATACTAAATTAAACCATACAACACACAAGAGAAACAACACACAATGCATACTAGTAACACACACACACAAAACCACATACTGCACAAATACCTATACTAATTATATAACACTTGCAAACATACAATAACTATAGGAAAAAAAATCTTAAAGAAAACATCTGCCTTGATTGAACATCAAAACCTGACACTGTATGTTAAATTAAATAAAACTTTTATACCATGCAGTAGAGTGTCGCATTTCACTGCCATCAGTATAATGTAAACACAACAGCTGAGGCACAGTTTACCGAGTAACACGAACTACTGGTGAACGCGTCCGCTAGGATTACTGTAATTTGTTCTAATTTGACATTAATACACCCGGCAAGACGTTCGGTAAGACCTGCTGCAAATCCAGGTAAAAGATATGGGGTATAGAGTATACGAGGTATTGTTCAAGGTGCTATAAAAAATCATTGTTGCAAATGTGCACTGACAATTCAGTTCATGGTGATATGTGGAGTTACGCTTGTTATCGGTTACAGAACAGGCGATCAAATTTCACCTGTCGACTTGTGTAATATTTAAAATCGTAATAAGAGCGTGGATATATAAAGAAATGGGTCTTAAGTAAATGCATTAAGTTGTTTAATATACTCCGAAAGAGTGGTTTAGATAGCCGTGCTGGGCGTCCGAAAAAACTCATTCTTTGATGGCAAAAAACTACATACTGTTGAGGACACACACACACAGACACACACACACACACATATACACACACACACATCCTCACACACATACACTTCACACACACACATACACATAAAGAAACAGAGAGAGAGACACACAAATAAACAAACACAAATAAATATGTAAATAAATAAATAATAAGTAAATAAAATAATAAATAAAAATCCATTGACCAAGCAAATATCTGCGGTTAAACATTATCTTACTAATAGAATTACATATTTTGTACTTTATTCCTTCATCGAGTCAATAAATGTCAGTGTCTACCTGACCCAATTGGACTATTTCTAGTTTCAGCTGTTTGTACACAACTAGTGTAACGAAGGTTGTGGTATGTTCAAGCATGTCTGTGGGGAAACATTGCTTACTTTTAGTAGGAAAAAAAACCTTCATCTGTATAGGCAACGGGTTTCCTTTGTAAACCATGAGTCATAAACATTATGTTTGATTCGTAATATCCGCTGAATAATTTTTAATAATGTTCTCGGGTGTCGTTAAATACTCATTCTGTTAGAATAATTATCAAGTCCGTTCTTTTTATCAAAATTATGAATATATATATAAAATAATTTTGTTAAGTTTATACATTAAGATTAACATTTGTATAGAAATATATTCCATTAAAAATATAACCCAACTGTTAACATGGGCCATCCTCCATAGAGTTGCACACAATGGATTTGACAACTTAGGTAGGTAGCGTTTAGATAACGTACAAGTTAATTAAATGGCGCCATGATCCAACATGTAGTTGTTCAAATCAAGGGTGATAGCACCTGATTGTGAAGTAATACAAGAAATAGTTGTTAACATCTGGCTCAGACAATACAGACTATATTAACATATCCGTGTCCGTATCTCGGGATTTTACACCTGTCCGGAGCTGACAATAAGAATCCTAGACCGCATCATCTGCTCGGTTTTGAGTGACGCAATCAAAGTTCCGCTTTAGTTCTCCTCATCGTTTCATGCACGCCTTAAACAGGTACAGACTGGTTTCGTTCTCAGGATAGTAATTACAAACTCAATACCGTTTCTGAAGTAACACAAATAACCCATTTTTTAAATATTTTAACAAGAATTATATATTTAAACAAATTAACACTGACAGAAATATGAACAAGTTCCTGATGCTGTTAATAGCGCGACAGTGATTCTTAGTGCAGAATGTCAGCAATTTATTTCATGCAGTGATATCGTCTTGAATATGTTAGTTTTGATGAGAAACCGATAAATAATAGAAATTGCTTACATTTGCAATATGTTAATTTTATAACTACCTGTGATATGTGAGCTTCAGTGGTCCAGTAGTAGGACATCGAACTCTCAAGCTGAAGACAGTGGTTCAAAACCCGTTGGAGGCTGGCTCTCACTTGACTACATGTCAAAATAACCAAATGTTTGACATCCAATATCCGATGATTAATAAATCAATGTATCAATGTGCTCTAGTGGTGTCGCTAAAAAAAAAACAATCTCTTATATTGTCAGTGCTGTTTTAATCACATAATTAATCATATAAGAATTTATGGGTAAATTTCCTTCAATGGGGTTTCCCAGTGCTGACAACATTATCGAAACATCTTTTGAAATCGTCTTGTACATATATAAAAACTAATTTAATATATAATTATCTCTTGTTGCTACTGTGTCACGGTTTTGACCCCCTTCCACTGCTTAAGATAATTTTGGATCCCATAGTGGTGTTCGGGGATTACCTTTCCGATAAGCACTATCTTTAAATCGGGTTATTATTAACAAAGTTATTTGCAAGTATGAGTGGAAGACCCAGTGTTGGCATTAATAATATAAAGGTGTGATAAAACGCATACTAAGAGGTGTGACAGTACGTAATAAAAAGCCAAGAATCTATACTAGGTGCTGACACCTGGAGGGAAGAGGCGATAAGCAGCTACTAATTCGGCGACCACCTTAACGCGATTAGCGGCAATAAGCACGTGTCATCGCGCGCCATTTAATATCAAAATTCCTGGTCAATTTCACAATGATTATGTGATGATGATGTTGTGGATAATACGGGTGATAAATGAACATGTGTTTGTGATAAGGGTTACTTACATAATTTGGTGTTGTTTGCAAAATGGTGAAGCTGTAGATTCACCTTATTTCGTGTATATTTCAAATCAAAGTTCAAGCACGCTGTCCTGGGCATACAATTCGGTCTAAATTCATACGTTGTGGATTACTGGTCGGTTCAGTTACTGTAAACCCCTAACGAAGCCATGTGGAGCCATTACTGAGATTTAAAATGCTGTGACGGGTAACTTTATGTTCAGGACATACCATGCGTTTTCTTCTTAAGATAATTGAGGAGCTTTGTTTGAATTTTAAAAACCTGCATATCTGGTACTGAAATGCAGTAGCGAATCCAGAAGGGATCCAGGAGATCAGGACCCCCGCTTTTTCTCGATTAAAAAAAAACATCTTCTAAGTGGACGACGTGAAAATTAACAGTTCTCTCTCTCTCTCCCCCCCCCCCCCATTTCTATTCACTCATCTCTTTTGGATAACCCGCTTTTCAGA
>JAULBS010119993.1:0-14263 GCA_032355785.1 Symmetromphalus regularis | reverse complement strand
TTTCACTTGCACCAAACAATAATCCACAACTGGTTTATCAAGGACCATGGTGTGCGCTGTCCTGTCTGTGGAAAAGCGCATATGCTAATCGGAAAGAGTAACCTATGTTGCGGAAGAGGCTTCCCCTAAAGACCACCAGTCGCAAAATATGTATGGCTCCTAATAGCCGCTGAATGAACAATGTGCTGGGGTATCGTTAAACAAACAATCCTTTCTTTGTTATTATTTTATTTTTATATATTTATTTACTAACTTAGTTATTTTATATATTTCTACACAATGTTTTGAACAGTTATCCGCAGATTCTACTGTCTAATGCTGAATCGCTATGACGGGTGATAATTAAATCTGGAGAACACATTGATTTGTCTACTGCGTGTTTTTCAAGTAGCTATAATGTTCGCAAAATACAAACCGAAATTATTTATATGTCACGACGCAATCTATCAATCTATCAGGGAGTCGGTTGGATTTCTCATTGTAGTATTTTCTCCATTGTCAAATGTACATTGTAATTTGTATCGCCGTGTATATTTTCAGAAAAAAAAAAACTTGCCGAAAACTGATATAACATCAAAACAAACTGAGCGTCTTAAATGATGTGTTTCGAAGAAATATCTATTCATGTTACAATTTATTCTGTTAGTGTTATAATGGGAGGGGGGGGGTCTTAGATAAGAAAGGTGTCGATTCATCTTAATGAAATTTATGAATAGGTAATTTAGTTTTAAAGATCGATCACCTCTCGGTTAGGGACCTGCGAAACTTCGTATATTCTATTCGATTTTTGTCTATTTGGAATTTCGAATATTGCGTCATCCGACTGTTGATGAGTGTTATATTTGATTATTCTCCAAGGTATTCGAGATTCAATATTTGATTCGATGAGAAAACTGAGATTCGCAGGACCGAGAGTCTTGGTATTCAATAAAATTATCTCCAAAAGTTGTTCTGATTGGGCAATACAATCCTAATAGTCACCTAACACCGATATGGAAAAACCAACTCGTATAACTGTTTTATATACACAATACGATGTCTCTACTGCGTCATTTATTAACACTAACAGTTTATATAAGATATACATGTAGTACATGCTTTTGTTTCATTTCATTTAGCGCTCGCGTTTGATGAGTTCCGTCTACATGACATTTCGACACACACCCTCCTCCCTCCCGATGCTAAACATATTGACTACGGACCTGTTATTCGTCGTAAATAATAATATAATAAGTGGAATCCTCTATTGTGAGCCAAATTATCAGTTTGGTAAGGTGAGTCTCAGTGGCCCAGTGGTAGATCACCGGTCTCTCAAATTAAGACAGTGGTTCAAAACATGTCAGAGGCTGTCTCACACTTAAGATTACGTATCAAAATTATTAAATATTTGATATTCAATAGTCGATGATTCATAACTAAAGGTGTCACTAAAAATATTATAATATATATTTTTTAATTTGGTAAATTGCTAAATGACTTTAATGATTGACATAGTACTACGTCCTCTATGTCTGGATTGTAAACATCGATTACAATTTGTTCTCGAAACAAATGTTGTGTTTCAACGTTCACTTTCAAATGGATACTAATAGGTTAACTTTATTTCACGCTGTAGTGGTCATGTGACCTCTATATAGAACAAAATGGTGAACTTCCTCTTTGAAGTCCACACAAAGAGTATCTATGCGACAAAGCGAATCAAGGCATATCGAAAGTCTTACCAAATCAAGCAGAGCCCATTTTGGATGAAAGCACTCGAACTAAAGCTGTGTGTGTTGCGTGAACGTTATTAGTTACAGTCGATGGAAACATTTCAAATTTAGCGCAGTAATATTGTTACAGAAATGGCTATACAAATGTGAAACTCATTAAACGATAATTCATCTAATGCCCGAAAAACACTAGTCGACAATTCGTATGTGCGCTGTTGTTATGACCCAACGTAATGTAGTAAAATCTGAATGTTCAAGAAAACGTCTGACGTCCAGCCAGTGTTTCCTATTTACTTTGAAAAGCATCAACGCCGAATTATCTTCAGTCAAATATTTATCAGCTAATGAAACTGTCAGAAAAACTGCACGAGCAGTGTGACAGACATAGTGTGAAGTGAGCTTTATGATGAATAGACCTGCATGACTGGTCACTTTTCAATGTTTGTTGGTTGATTGGTTGAATATTTGTTTAACGACCTCCAACAAAATAAATATCGGTTATTTGGGGTTATATTATGGTTAAATTATGGAATTTATATTTATCATAAATCAGTGTATAGAGCAAATTTATAATATGTTTAATTATGAATAATATAATGAATATGGTAAAAAAAAATTCATTAGAAACGATAGGCATACAAGAAGTGATAATTTGTGAAATAACAAGTGACATGTGACTTGAAAATTACACACATCGTGAAGACCAGGAACAATAGTTTATATTGTGACAACTCATCCGTAATTAGATGCGACGACAGATAATTATCACGAAGTGTCTTTCAGGTATTAGCAAATACGAATACATGATTGAAAGCCTGAAATTTATTTAACACATGCATGTACTATACAATACACCCACAACACATGAAAGAGATGAATAATGTATGTCATGTATTGTAGATCGTCGATGTGTAACATAATCTATCTATTCAGTCTACCTTACTTGATAGTGTGGCGTCATCTTGTTCTCTAACAAAGTGCTTTTTAAAAATATAATTTTCTGGATTATTTTTTCATCCAGTACTAAGTTTTTATTTATGCCAAACATGCTCTAGCATTATTCCATTATGGCGCCGTTGTTTCACGAGATTTATACAATTGAATAATGGCTACAAGATAAAGTGATGTCTGCTAATAGTTTGGCCTTACTGGTATGATTTTATCATTTGGGGAATATGGAAAGCTAGATAATCAAATGACCGCTATTAGTCAAGTATAAATTGAAAGTTTTACTTAAACAAAATGGCGTACGACTGGACCTCTTGATATGAGGCTCAACTGAGTCTGAGTTGTTGCTCTACTCCTCTATTACCGGCCTCGGTGGTTATCGATATCACGGCTGGTAGGTACTGGGATCAAATCTCAGTCGACGCATGATATTTTTAATCTCTATACAGTCTCCTATCCAGAGTGTGTGCTCCGCAAAGACTCTGTGGGCAACTTGCACCGACTAGTTTATCAAATACCGTTGTATGTGTTGTCCTGTCTACGGGAAAAACGCATAAAAAAGATCCCTTGCTGCTACTTGACGGTAGTGGGTTTCCTCTAAAAGACCACAAGTTACAGAATGCCATATGCCAGATACCTAATAGCCACTGAATAAACAATGTGCTTGGGTGTCGTTAAACAATCCTTTCCTTATCTTCTATCGTACAAAGGTTTCACCACTGAGCCATCGGGGCCTGTCAGGAGACACTTTTTATTGCTATTTTAACCTGATTACAGGTGTGTATGTCGGCCGCTAGCTGGTGAATCACATATTTATGAGGTATAGCTATAGTTTCCGCTCCATGCATTGCTTGTCAGTAGCAGAGCCAGCAGTATGAAAGGAGGACCAGTACTAAGTACTAGTATTAACATTAACATTTAATGAAAGCCAAGCGACAAGGTCTATATGAGCGGATTTTATTTTAAACGATATGATTTATTCCACATAAAAAAATTGTGGGCAAATGAAAGGGTCCGAATCCCTTACAGATTTCTGGATCCGTCCTTGCTTGTCCAAGCATGACGAAACATTATTTTATTGTACGCCTTCCCGTAAAACCAATAGAAGTTTATCATTTAAAACATTAACTTTTAGTTATGTGAACAGTTTAACAGATGTATTAATATATTTGATGTGAAATTAAACATTTTCGTTTACTGTTGCTGCCTGTAATATGAGCATTTATATTATTTGTGTCAGTGACTTCCTGTTTATATGCATTTATCTGGGAATGTAATACCAAAGGCCGACTATAGACTGACCTCCCACAGGAAAGCGTTTGTATCACCCTGTGTCTGCCTACCGTCTCGGAATCTAAAATCTAGATCAAATGTTACCCCTTTAAAACAAACCTATCATAAATATGTCACCCACGTGGCTCCTTTATGTTGCTAATCTGTATGATTCATTTGAGATGTACCTTTTGCTTACTGTCGTTAGTACTACATGTAATAGGAAAGTTTAAAGAAGGCGTGGACTGTGTGTCATATTTTCATAGTTCAGGTAAGGGATTGTTATTTCTGTCTTAAATTAACAACTAGTCTTTTGTTCTGAATAAATTATGTTTTCAGATACACACACAGTTAAACGTACATGTGAATATCCAACGGAAAATATTAGTGCTGTTATGAATATCTAAGAAACAAATTTGATTATATTATATGTATATTTGTTTGTAAGGTGCAAGCGTGCATGCGTGCGTTATTTCTGAAAGATCAGTAGAATTTATAATGTTCCAAAATTAAATTACTCCTTCAAATATCGATATATGAGTTCATAACATTTTGATATAGGAAGCTTTTAGTAACCGTAGTGCTTTGATCGTAAATGCAATTCTCTGTATTTATACAGGTATCTAGTTTTGATACTGGAACGTGGGTTGGATTATAATTAACGTAATTTCTCTAAGTAGCTAGATAAAACCGATACAGTGTGTTGCCGGAAGTTTCACCTGGTGTAACATGTCAGCTCATCTACCGTTGCTCGTCTGCAAAGAAATGCAGATATATTACCATTCTGCCAGACAACGAACGTTGATTGCATGCAGTGTTATAGCCATGCTTATTAGATGAACAGCATTATCTCGGCTTTAACATCAAACATTTAGTCTCTCGTTAGATGACAATGTCGGTTTGTATCATCTTTGAACATGTCCGAGTAGTTCAAGTAAACTTTTATAATATTATGTTCTTCAATGCCTTTCATGACCAGCAATGACGAGTAGTGATTGTTTTGACCTGTCGTTACAGGCCATGACGTACTTGTGCGTTGTGACTCGCAAGTACTAACCATGACCAGCATGTTCTTTTACGATTGCCTTGACCTGCAGACAGATACTATGACTTACATGTTCGTTTTGATCTGTGGTTACTAACCATGGACCTACATATTATTTTATGATTACCTTAATCTGCAGTTAATAACCATGGACCTATGTGTTCTTCTAATCTTAGTTACTAACCATGGATCTACATGTCATTTTATGATTACTTTGACCTGCAGTTAGTAACCATGGACCTATGTGTTCGTTCTAATCTTAGTTACTAACCATGGACCTACATGTCATTTTATGATTACCTTGACCTGCAGTTAGTAACCATGGACCTATGTGTTAGTTCTAATCTTAGTTACTAACCATGGATCTACATGTTATTTTATGATTACCTTAATCTGTAGTTACTAACCATGGATCTACATGTTATTTTATGATTACTTAGACCTGCAGTTAGTAACCATGGACCTATGTGTTAGTTCTAATCTTAGTTACTAACCATGGATCTACATATTATTTTATGATTACCTTGACCTGCAGTTAGTAAATACAACCTATACATCTTGTATCTTAGTGATTGCTTAGACCAATTAATTACTGTGACCTGTAATTATTAGCTATATTCTGCGCAGACGTAAACGACCGGACGAAGTGAATGGAAACTAAGCTTTATACATTCAGACTTAACTTATACCACAGTGATTGCAAATCGTACTTTTTAAGAATGGCAATTTTACTAATTACATTTCCGCAGAAAGATCGTTTTGTTCTGCCACAAGAAAAAAAAAAGAATTTGAAATTTTCCTACAAGTTCATATATGATTTATTGAAAACAACGAGCTCAAGTGAAGCGGATTTTAAATTATTTTAATTTATTTTTTATTTATTTTATTTACTTTATTTTTTTTCAAAATTTACCCACGATCCAGTAGGCTTTGCATTAAATTTTTAGTAGCTTTGAGATTTGTGTTTAAAAGAATATTAATTAAACAATTTAAAACGTGATGGTTTGCTACTTGCTCGATGGTGTTTGGTTTAATCCCGAGTTAGAGTAATCACGTTTAAATACTGAACTCAGCTGTACAGACGCACACAGCACTGAGGAATCGATAAAACGACCAACAACCTGCTGTTCATTTTCCTCACTGTCTGTCCGTTAACGTGCTCGTATCCAAGTTATATTCAAGCACGCTGAGAAACTCACAAGCACGTCTTTTATACACCACGTACGGACACCATCACATCATTCAATTATTTTACAGTCTGGTATATTTTGTACTGGTGGTAATTCAGTTTGTTACATTTTATAAATATGCTGGTTGCGACAAATTGTGTTTCTTTTCCTTTTTTTAGAAATATTGTTATCTGCAAAAGTAAAAACAGTTTTAAGAAATAATAATAAAAAAGAATTATAAAAACATATTTTTTTAAATCCGTGTTTGGGGTGAGAGTATGACACTTTTAGCTATGCCTGTTAAGTGTACATACACTGGTATACGATTTAAATTTAAACATTTTCCATATATCATTACGTAATTTCATCATTTTCCATCTTCCGTCATGTGATTTAGTCATTTTCCATCTACCGTTACGTGATTTAATCATTTTCCATCTACCGTCACGTGATTTAATAATTTTCCATGTATTGTTACATGGTTTAATCACGCATCATAGTAATCGTACATACATGTCACGTGATTTAACTATGTTTCGTGCAACATCACGTGATTTAATCAGTTGGCACAAGCTAATCATTCTGAGTCATAATATGCAGTGTGAAGTATTTAAATCAATTTGCATTCAATAAAAGTTAGCACTCTGCAGGGACAGCGGAACAGGAGGACTGGGTGAGCTCTAGACCTACCACCTCAATAATTATGAATCAAGCATAACCTCTCATCCACTTGAAACGGTGCTTCGAGCCTAGATGTGTTAGCCCCACCCTATGTCTCTGTTAGCCCCCATGTCTCTTTTAGCCCCCGCCCACCCCCCCCAAATGTTCACTTGCTTCCGCCGTGCCTGCTCTGTAGCTGAGTAGCTTTTCCTGTTATCATTGACATATATTATCTTGACATCGAACCTGCCTCATTACGTCATTTTAAAATGTTACAAATTGATAACCATGTCTATATAAAGACAATACCTGCAACTTAATTTTAGAGAAACATCATGTTTTATGTTAGTTAAACACTCGCAAATATTTTATTGATATAATTGGTTGTTTTAAATATGATGTACACATTTTAATATTTTATTTATCTATTTATTTAAAATTTGATACACCCTATTTTTTGCAAATAAAGATGCTTAGTGTTCATAATGTTGCCGGAGTTAATAGCGTATTTTATTTCACGTTTAAAGATTTGTATGTGTGTTTTAATGTAATAGTTATATATTTTATTATTTATATGCATTATTATACTGTCTCACATAACGCCATAGGGTGTGGCTCAGTGCCTTTTAAGATTGTATTGTGTTAGTGTTTTTTGTTTTGTATTATGTGTTGCATAGTGGAGAGGAGACTTAAATAATTTGTCTGTCTGTCTGTCTATAACTGTTCACTACTACTATCACCCCAAACATCGCAGCCAACGCCGTTAAGACCACACGTTCCTTCAGTGAAAGGAATGTTTAAGAAGACAGCACATTAGTTATCCGTGACAATTAGCTGTCAAACATTCAATGTTTTAACACATGGTATACAGAAAAAGCCCGCTTCTGGTTAGCAGTAAGGGGTCTTTTATGTGCAGCGTCCCACGTATATGACTTGGATATACCACAGGTTTTGTTACACTGGGACCCAAATAGAGAAATAGCCAAATGGATCCTTAGGTGAACGATTTATCTCTGATCCACGTCTAGTTCCTTCCTTCAATGAATGCCACATTATCTTTCAGTCTCACGCCGTGCTTTGTGTCATTCCCTATTACGACTGAACTCTGGCACACTACGGATTTTCAATTACTCTGGAATAAGTCCAAATGCATATACAAACACGTCCATCTTTACCAGACGTGCACCGCGTCGTTAGAATCAGAGGGAGGCAATTCAAACCGAACATTGACAATTTGAATAAGATCATGCAGTTCTAACGACTCCCTCTCTTGGGTACTTGCGCTGTCAGTGTGCCCACAAGAAACGTGTTTCACAACAGTACGCTCTGATGAACACATTCAAATCTTGACCTTGACCATAATGAAAAAAATAACCAATTGATTTAAATTCGTATTTCAGCGTGATGCAAAAAAGAAGATAATAACGTTTTACTGGTTTTTTTTACAGTCATTCATGAGTAAAAATCACCTGCATTTTGCGGTTTTTATCAAGATAACAGTAATGTTTAGATTTCAGAATAGTATTTGACAGTGGAATATAAACCTTTATAAGTTTAGATAAATACATTAGAGCTAGTCTTGGCTCAACAGCTTCAAATCTTGCAAAAATATGTTTGTTCATTTGTCTAAAAACATATTACCTAATCACGACTTGAAGCACTTTGATTTGATAAACCTATCACATACTGTTTAGGGAATATTTGACTTCAAATTTGTAAAAGTATCGACTAAATCACAGAATTATTGTACACTGTAATGGCCAGCATCAGACTGCTCCAGAACAAGTGTGAGACGTCATTAGGTTTAAGACATTTTGCAAATTTAGGCGCCACACTGCAGGAATAGGAGAAGATAATACCAAATCCTTATTGGATGTTGATTTGGAGTATGCCACGAATGCTCTATGCTTGTCTAGAGAACAACCGTTGTTCTACCTGTTGTTAATGAATAAACTCATCATATACTTTAGTTTCACAATTTCTGTGTCTGGTTCGGCTATACCCCTATATCCTGATATAAACAATACATGTCAGTATCGTGTCACGTCATTGTTTTTACTTTACCACTCACTATTACTATAAATAGTACCATGTTATTGCTATCGTGTGTTACGTTTGTGTATCCGCTAATTAGTTTGAACAGCATGCTTACCAATATATTTTAAGTATTGTGTAGGAAACATTTAGAACGATTGGTAACAAAAACTAAACTTTGACACATTACATCAAATATTAAGTAGTGTGTAGGAAACATTTAGAACGACTGGTAACAAAAACTAAACTTTGACACATTACATCAAAATTAAGGTCTTAAATCGGAAAACAGTTTGGAATTATTCGTATTTATATGTGCCATGGGTAATACGTATTAAGGCATCAACGACCATTTACACGCAGTAGTAAAACATGTCTAGTCAAATTCAAGAAATTCAGTAAAACTGACTCTGAGAAAAGTGCAGTTATTATGTTTATATATTCCTTATTTAACAAAGTAACGGTTTTTTTTTATGCCCTGTCACTTAATCAGCAGTTATGACGTAACGGTTCACACATCGTTATCCTCTAATTATTTATTCCCACTTAATAATTTTTACATAACATAGAATCCTATAATAATAAGGACGCGAAATGTTTGTGAAGTTTAAGATAGCACCCAGATCGTGACAGAATTATGACATAGGCAGGACGAGTGTCATCATCACGCAAAGCCTGTCAGAAGTTTCGCCAAGAACCACTGCCCGGTCCATGACGCTACAAAAGCTGGCAGCGATTGGCTTTGAACTGACTTTATTCCTGCCAACCTGTTAGAATGAAGCGCGATTGAATCACGGAAAGTAAGCGGTCAGCAAACGACATTCGGTTGTCGGCTCGGTTCACCCAGTTAGTTCTAATGACAAGAATATTTAATAATTCATCGTTCGATGTGGCTCACGATACGTCTCTCTTAGTCTGTCACGACAAATACATGTTAGCGGATCGAAACTCGTGCTGTAACATAATTAAACACAAACCAAGTAGCTGACATAGTATCTGAGAACTTTGTCAGTTTAACGCCAACACATTTGTACTAGCCTTGAACGCATTCTCTCTCTCCCTCTCTCTCTCCCCTCCCTTCCGCCATCCATATCTCTCTCCCTCCCTTCCTCCTTCTGTCTCTCTTTATATATCTAATTTTCCCTTTCTTTTTCTGTTTTTCACTCAGTCGGTCCTTCCATCTCACAGTCTGTATTATATCGCTATTGTTCACACCAACAAACCAATGCACACCAACACACATCAAAACACACACACACTCACGCACGCTAACACACACACAGTCATTTGGTTTTGAAAGCTTTATCTAGACTACCATAAGGAAGAATGGCAAACTGTGACTGGAGCATTATTGAGAATAATTTGATAAGAGGAAATGAAAATTACGAATGTAGTGGGTGTAGTAACGCAGATCATGATGTTGTATAAATAATTTACATCAGTAATCATACCATGTTTGGTTATATAAATATACATGTATATATAAATACTTTAAATTTGTAATTGTACCATGTTTAGTTATGTATATAAATACTTTACATTTGTGATCATACCATGTTTGATTATATCTACAAATAGTTTAAATGTTAATCATACAATGTTTGGTTATTGATTATATCTACAACTAATTTATACTTGTAATCATACCATGTTTGGTTATGTATATAAATACTTTACATTTGTAATCATACATACGTCTTCTTTACATTTACATGGTTACATAAACATTTTACGTTTGTTGAGGTTGCATAGTTATAAAAAATACTTTACATCCATATGTTTGTACTAATACTGTATATGGTTGTATAAATGTCGTATATGGTTGTATAAACGTCGTACATTTGTACTTGCATCAGATCTGGTTATATGAATATAATGCATAAATATATAAAGGTACGTTCATACAAAAGTCAGTTAACGTAAAGAGATCATGGCCAAGCTGTTCGAACGTCATTTATTGATAATGATCGAAAATTTGCTGATTTAATATACAAACGCGTAACAAGCAATATCCCATTTCGTCTATCATCTCTGGGGTTGAAGGCAGAAAATAGTTAGTATGGCCGACTTGAAAGATTTCAGGATTTTTAAAATATAAAATGCTTTAAAAAAACGCGTATAATGTCCCAATTTCCGAAAATTAAATTACTAGGAATTACCATACAAAATGAACTCAGATATGATTCACTTGGTGTTCAAACGCTCAGTTCTAAACATTTTAGTTTCCAGAATCAGACAACCACGTTTAATAGCACTTGTCCTATAGCATATTTCCCTTTCCCGGTTAACCGAATACACTCTAATATTGAACTCTGAACAACAGGAATGATTAGTTTACAAACATCAGTTATAGTGTAACACTGTGTCAGTGTTAGCAGCTTTGTTCTACATAATAGGATATAAATCTCCACTGTTTGCACCAGTTCGGTGTCCACTATTTCCGTTTGATTAAATATTTATTGGGATAAATGCATTGCAACACACAGTCTCGAAGACTAATACACGTCTTGATAAATAAAGTCGATAACCTAGCACCTAAGGGCGCCGTTGCCTTAAAGGCAGTATTTCCGTTTAGAACACTAGAAATTACATTATTAATTGTACAAGTTCTGCACTATCTTAGGTAATAGTACGCTCTTGCTTTCTCCTCCTACGATATTGTTTATGATTGACTGTTGAGTGTGGACAATCGGAGGATCAATGGCAAACGTTTTGGCGCGTCATCTAGCGAGAGAGTGCTTGGATGGCTGAACGAGATGTCTTCGTTCAGTTGGGCGGGTAACGATGCCGTCTGCTTGTGGACAGTGTGGGAGGAGAATGAAATATTCTTTGCATTTTCACTGTTAACTCAACGATGTGTTGTCTAATGGTTCGTAATTATCGTTATTGAAATATATTTGTTTATTTAAACGTTTGAAAAAGAAAATTCGGAAGAAATAGATTTTTTATCAGGACTTTTTACTCGGTGTTAGCTCTCTGACATATTATTAAAGGCTTCTGAACTTGTTTATTCAAATTATATTGTTTAATTCAAAATTATAAAAATAAATTAAAAAATGAAATATTTTCAACTCAAAATTTTCTCGGAATCAGCGTAATATCTTCAGTGTTTATTATATAAACATTTCATAAATAAAATTCTGATTTTTTTTAACTCTACATTTTCTCAGTTTTAACTAAACTCAAAAGCCGGATGTACGTGAATGTGAGTTTCTTAAAAGAGTTGTATTCAGACATGTTTCTAGAAACAATAGCATGGATATGTGACATGACATGTGGATGATGGATTCGTATAATTAAACATACAACACATACTGTCTGTGTTGAGAGAGTACTGTGTGACATACAAAGACGACGAGAGCTATGCCAATCTGTATATCACGTCTAGAAAGCGGTAAGTAAATATTATAGTAAATAGTACTGTATTTAGCAACGTAATCTTCAGACAGGTTAAAACAGTCACGAAAAAAATGGCATTTACAATTATCCACCTTAAGTAATATATAGTTTTCTTAACTGTAGTTAATGTAACAAAATATAAATAAATAAGGTAAGAAAGAAAATAATAGTAATCACAAACAATAGAATCTTTCCACCTTACTTTATCTGAGTTGTATTACAATTTTCTTCACTATTGTAAACAACATCGCGACTTAAAAATTACATACTACGCTTTAGTGTCGTAAAACAATAGAAAAGCAAGCTTAAAATTATTTGGTTCCAACTTAATAAGTTTTTGCATATAAGAAAAGGACCCTGTAATTATAGTATCATGATATATCCATAAAGTTTAGTTTCGAGGGATATGCACGAAAAAGGGGATGAACGCGTGCCCTACTAAGCACAAAAATATATCAAGAATACTCGCTAGACCGAATCTCGTGTTAAAAGTTGTAATACATACACATTCATAATATTAGAAAGTTCAAACCGTACAACCCATCCCACCAGTATAAAACGTATTTGAAGGATGGTGATAAAATGATCTTATATCATACTGAATCAAATGCAACATATGTACATTATCTGGACGAGTAATTTGTAATTTTGCATTGAAAACGATAGAACGGAACGACAGTGTAATGCAATTTTAATGTCTTCTATTTCTAAATGTAACCAAGTGACTTTAATTTATGATTGACATGTTATTATGTACATTAGATAACCTCTTAACTCTGGAAGTGGTCGCGTAACACAGTGTAATGTAAACGAAACTATGCTATCATATATCAAGTAGAGTTGATCGTGCAATGCGGTGCAGAAATGCTCACTAAGCAGAGTAGTATCACATATCAGGCTAAAATTAAAATGTTAATATATACTACGCATAAAGTAGGCCCCCTTCCAACTCCTCTAAACATCATTGTTTCATCTTGCAATTTAATGCAAGAGAAACCTGTTTCAGATCTATTTAATATTTGTGTAAGGACCCCAATCGTCACCTGACAATTATTTTTTTGAAGAATTGAATCTGGCTTAGTTTTACATTTAAAATTTACATTATATATACTGTTAGTCCATCTAGGTTTCTGTAGTGTGACCGACAGTTTTATCCTGGTTTGCCAACACAAAAGATACATAATACAAAACACCATATAACTGTTATTCCAAAAATAAACACTTTGTACTTCATATAATTATATAATTCATGTATTATTCATAATATAGCAAACACACTGTACAGAATCCACAGTACAATACACGCCATGATAACTTTACAATTTTATCATATTTAATACAAAAATGTACTATAATACACAATTCAGAAAATAAAACAGAAAACTCTCTTATAATATGATATAGACCCCACCCAGACACTGCGTGGCTGATAATCATTTAAATAGCATAGCGTGCATTGGAACATAAATACTGAGTGTGCACTCGCGACAATGGAAGCTTGATTCTCCCCTGTATGCAATACCTGCAAGACGAACTACTCTATCATATATCATGTATACTACACACTGATAACATCAAACATGATACTTGCTTTAGTATATACCACGCTTTTTTCTGTCGACATCGCTGATTGGTTTTTCGCGTTATTACAGCTATTATTCTCTCGAGAATATCAGATGAACTCGGTACAAAATTATTAATTGCATTAACGCTATTCATCAAAAACAAGATAATAAAAATAATAATTAAAATTTTAATTATTATTATTATTATAAATTTTTTTATAAATGTAATCATATAATCGTAATAATAGTTTTTATAACAATGATGGACATCATTAAATTATTGGCCATAAAAACCTCTATCTATTCCATATTATATATTGGGTAGACTTTACATGAATGACAGATCCAGGATAGTGTGTTTTAACATGGGCGTAAACCATGACTTAGAAAAACTGAAAATTTCAGTGAAATTAAAATTAAATGCCTAAATAATAATCTTTACCAGTATTTCTCTTTATT
>JAULBS010119982.1:0-14263 GCA_032355785.1 Symmetromphalus regularis | reverse complement strand
CAGTAATGTTTTGTTTAGTTACTAATCTTAGCCCAACTTTTATCCAGCAGTTGTTCCAGTAATGTCTTGTTTAGTTACTAATTTTAGCACATATTTTAACAAGCAGTTGTTCCTGTAATGTTTAGTTTAGTTACTAATCTTAGTCCAGGTTTTAACAAGCAGTTGTTCCAGTAATGTCTTGTTTAGTTACTAATCTTAGCACTGGTTTTAACAAGCAGTTATTCCAGTAATGTTTAGCTACTAATCTTAGTCCAGGTTTCAACAAGCAGTTGTTCCAGTAATGTTTTGTTTAGTTACTAATCTTAGCCCAACTTTTATCCAGCAGTTGTTCCAGTAATGTCTTGTTTAGTTAATAATCTTAGCCCAGCTTTTAACAATCAGTTGTTCCAGTAATGTCTTGTCAAGTTACTAATCTCCACACGTTTTAACAAGCAGTTGTTCCAGTAATGTCTTGCTTAGTTACTAATCTTAGCACAGGTTTTAACAAGCAGTTGTTCCAGTAATGTTTAGCTACTAATCTTAGTCCAGGTTTTAACAAGCAGTTGTTCCTGTAATGTCTGGTTTAGTTACTAATCTTAGCACTGGTTTTAACAAGCAGTTATTTCAGTAATGTCTTTAGTTACTAATCTTAGCACTGGTTTTAACAAGCAGTTGTTCCAGTAATGTCTTGTTTAGTTATTAATCTTTGCACAGGTTTTAAAAATCAGTTGTTCCAGTAATGTCTTGTTTAGTTACTAATCTTAGTCCAGGTTTTAACAAGCAGTTGTTCCAGTAATGTCTTGTTAAGTTACTAATTTTAGCACAGGTTTGAACTAGCAATTTTTCCAGTTATGTCTTGTGTAGTTATTAATCTGAGCTCAGATTTGAACTAGCAGTTGTTCAAGAAGTACTTCTTGTCGAGCTATTCGCAACTCCCGTTAAATTATAAATTTCAGCTCGACGTGGTTTTCCCAAGAATAGTGTTCGCAGTTCTTCACGAAATCGTTGTCCACTGACACAGTATAATATAAAATTGATACAGTTATTTGTGTACATGAACATGTGAATCAGTGACCAAAGGAGATTATCGACAGCTTGTTCCTGAATATTTGCATAAGTTCCATCACCAAGCACATTAAAGTATATCATATAAATACTAGATGGCATCGCGCAGACAACGTAGGTGGCGCTAGTAACCACCAACATGGCGGTCAGAGATGATGCCTGACTTCGTCGAGATGAAAGATTTCTGTTTTGAATGTTATTTGATGAATTATTTCGGAGAGCCTTTCGACTACTGGAGAAGACTTTGTATATGATGGAAATATTACACACAATTAGAATGACCGAAGGGGTAAAATTGTAGACAAAGAAATCCAACCAGGGCATAACATTTAGTATGAAGTCAAAGTAATCGTAATAAATAGCTTCACAGTAAACGAAGGTATTATTATCTTTTGTTTCTGCCACTATCCCGAGCCCATACAAAAAGTGAATGTTAGACAGTGATATGACCGCAATGATGCTGACGATAACGATATAGGAGTTACGTTTTGTACAGATCGCCTTCACCTTATGAGGAAACCACACAGAGAAACATCTCTCCAACGTTACTGACACCAACAGCCAAGCCGATATATATGTTGTCGAATATACAGCCTAAACATGAATTTTGCAAACAGCAGAATTATAACATTGAATGTTATAATTAAACAGATATTGTATCCAAAATCGAAGCAATGCTATGTATAAAACCAAAGTATCAAATACTGCTAGAAATCTTAAATACAACGACGTTGTTGTTAGCTTCATCGTTGACTTGGACAGAACAACGAACACCAGGATGTTACCCAAAAGACCTATTACGAGTAGAAATGGCGACACGTATTTCCATATTGCCATTGCAGTTTTATATTCCTTCAATTCAAAATAATAGGTAAAATTAATCATTTTTATCGAGAATATTACTGATTTGTATAAGAACGATATATATGCAACAGAAACTGCAAACAATGTCCGAAAATAATTTATCACAAGAACATCCACACGACAGTTGTTGACGTTTTAATGTTCTATCTTCGATTGTGCAGTAATTTTAAGTCTCTGATTTTTGTAAAAATGTATTGTGAATTCTAGAATGTGGTAAAACGTTTCATCCAGTTTACCACACTTGCCAATCCCGAACAGATGAAGACGTTTTAATGTTCTATCTTGGATTGTGCAATAATTTTAAGTCTCTGACTTTTGTAAAAATGTATTGTGAATTATAGAATGTGATGAAATGTTTCATCCAGTTTACCACACTTGCCAATCCCGAACCTATTATGTCTACTGTAATGTTTAAATCAGTACTATACGATTTGTCTTCAATGCATTAGTCAATCAAGAATCCACAAAGCTGATATTCTAGACGATCTACTAAACTATAGTCTGTTTACGCTACTTGGAAATTTTTTTTTGACGAATAAAAACCAAAATATATAACTTACCTCATTAATGCTGACATTTGTCGAAAAAAAAAAATCCTATTTTTCCTCAGGATTAATGTGTCTATTGGTTCTGTATTGTTTAAACGGCAGTCAAAAGTATTGTTTTGGCATTTTGCAAACGTCAGACAAATCCATATAGAATGGGGATGTTAGGTAATTATTTGTATAATGTATTTTTATCGTACGCGGTTATTTTATAAATATATTTATCATAATTTAATATCAATGCCATATTTACAAAGATTTATTTATTAAAGCAAAAAGGATGAACGAGATACGAATATTACCGGAAATGACCGAGATGTTCGGAGTGTGACTTACCTCACTTTTTAATGATCTCGTCTGCCATGCATGTTGCCGTTGTCAAATATAATCGAGTTTTACACTATGATGAATGGGTAATATTTAAAATTATTATTGAACAAAGTAATGAAAAATTTTTGGAACATAGGACATTTTTGTTATTTCCAAATCTCTAGTCCTTTTTCACCTAGTTTCACGCAAACTAAAGTAATCGAAAAAAAATCCATGTCCCAAGTAGCGTAAGCAAACTATAAGAACAGCCCATCTCCGGTTTCACTGAATAGTAAATGACAGACTTCCTTGGCTTCAGTGTATTTGCATACAAAATAGCATTCTGAAATTACCAAATGATTGCGAGAACTATTGAAGGCCATTAAATTTTAATGTATAATTATATTTCATTTTAAAACATGATTTTATTCAAACAAATTATTAAACTAATTAATTTATAATACTATATTGAATATAATGGCCACGAAACTGGTTATATTTCACTTCTCCTTTAAGTATTTCAAAATCAAATGTAGGTTTTAACAAATGTAGCTTCTTTTGAGGATCATCTTATATTTAATCAAATTTAAATGTTTTTGTTAAGTGCCATGAAATGCATTATTTTCTGATGTCGAAGCTGTTAAGTATAACTTATATCTGCCTTTCTCAAATGTTAATTAATTATTTATGATAAGTAATGAATTATATTGATTTGTCCCATGGGCTACTTTACTAAGGCCATTTTCATTATGCATGTACCTGTACTTTGTGACCTTGTCAAATCTCAGACTATATACATTATGGAGATGCTTTGTTGGCACTTCTGGAATCTGGAATCCCAAATGAACTCTTGTCCTGGTGATGACTGATTCCATAGAATCCAAATTTGAGTTAGGCTCGCTTTCCATTAAAGTGATTTAGTGCGCATTTCCGCTCGCGAGTCTATCGGTATAGTGCATATGCATTGTTCCATTTCCATATATGCGTTTCCGCGCATGGGTATTGATGAGCGATTTTTCAGCATGCTTTTCCAATCGGTGATGTCATAATGCTGAAATTGATATTTACTTAACAAAATAAATTAATTACTATTAAACAAATATTGTTGAAATTAAATCAGGTGACATTCTGAAGTATTCATGGTGCTTCTCTGAATTAATTTCCAACTCCTTGACAATATGGTAAAATGCCCTGTGTTCCCGTCATTTTTGCAAAATTTCATGCACCCAGTACCTATAACTTCAGCACTAATGTGTCCATTGGTACTGCATCAAATGAGTGCATCATGCTTTGTTTCTGTATAAATACAACAGCAAGCCAAATTCTGTAATGGAAGACTAGTGTGTGACGTTATAATATTGTGTACAGGAATTAGCTTGCAAAAATGCAGATATAGAAATGCACATTTAAAAGTGTGGAAATGCTCACTAAATCGCGTTAATGGAAAGCGGGCCTTAGGGTGAGCAGAATCAGTTGTTGGCGTGCATAGAATTATGCTTTTCTGTAGTACGATAACCATGCTGGCACTTCAGTTTTGTTTGTTTGGTGAAATATAGAATATTTTACATTTTTTTCCTCTGCCCCAAATAGCACTACCTATTACAGTTAGCCTAAATTGCTACTGGCTTAGCTTGCTGGCCAGTCCTGTACCATTTTCTATTGACAGGAATAAAATATGTTAAAACCAAATTACTATTGGAATAAATTATTTAGTTTTTGGCAGTTTGTATTCATTGGCATAGCTTTGGTCTTTTTTCTAGTGAGGCAAACTTGGACAAAGGTTTTTATTTCTCGTATTTTATAATATTAATCACATTAATTTTTTTTCTGCAAAAAAATCTAGTGAGGCAGTTGGGTTTACATGTAGTTAAGAAAAATCTAGTTCTATTGAAGAAGCTATGCCACTGGTATTTATGGTAGAGAAATATTTCAGATACATTTGAATGATGATCAAAGATTGAACTGGATTAATGTACTGCATTTTCTAAATGCAAAGAGTTCAAATCTGAAAGTTACTATTTCAAACACATCTGTGTGGACTTCTTTACCAAATCACAAATTATACACCTCAAGAATATATTTACAAAGCCACATTTGTTTACAAAGCCACATTTGCACTTTGTGACTTGTCAAAGCTTTTCAGTTACATATATGTACTGTGAAATTTCTTAAGGAAATAAAGAAGGGTGTTCCAGCAGTGTTACAGGATACGGATGAACCAACATGTTTGACAAGAAAGTTTGAATAGATCTGCTTGTTTGAATAGATCTGTCTGTCTGTGACAAACAAGTAGCTGCATCTATGAGTATTTTCTGCATGGTTTAATGGTATAAGTAGTACTGCTATCATAAACATAGAGAGAGTAAGGTATTTGTAAAAATGAAAAGACGTTTTATATCTTTGTACCTGCCTGGTTGAGGTTAACTGTTGCATTCTTAACTACATGTAAACCCAACAGCATCAAACATGACACATCAAATCTTTAGGCTATTTTCCATTTCAACCAGTGGTCCGCAACTGGTTCATCAAAGGCCATGGTATATGCTGTACTGTCTGTGGGACAGTGCCTATAAAAGATTCCTTGCTGCTTATCAGAAAGAGTGGCCTATGTGGTGGCAGCGGGTTTCCTCCAAACATATGTCAGAATGACCATATGATTGACGTCCAATAGCTGAAGATAAGATAATAATTTATATGCACTAGAGTCATTGTTAAATAAAACAAACTTTACTTTTTTTTTTTGCACCTCAAATCAGTTAAAACAGTAGTTAACTAAAGAATGTTAGAAGTGTAATAAACTTCTTTTTATGCACAGTGCATTAAAGTAAAGTTTGTTTTATTATTTAAATATACGCCTTTAGGGCACATTTATTTTTATCTTATCTGACATATTTCTTTAGTGGAAACCCACTCCTGCATCGTAGGCTACTCTTTCTGATTAGCATCAAGGGGTCTTTTATATGCATTTTCCATCAGACAGGAGAGCACACTCCATGGTCTTTGATGAACCAGTTGTGGACCACTAGTTGGAATGTAAAATAGCCCAAACTACAAATGGGTCTACTAAGAGCACATTGCATTAAAGATAAAATGTTTGTAGGTGCCTCAGAATAAACCTGAAAAGAACAAATATCCTAAAATAATTTCTGTAAATAAAACCTGCAAAATATTTCACACAATCTTTTGTTTTCTTTTTTTTCTCTCTCCTACCTCCAGAAGAAATGCTTAAATTACTGTAAATGTGTCTGGCATCTCTGGTTTAGTTAGGCATTCAAAGCCTGAATTAATGGAATGTTATATACAATTTGGTATGTCAAGTGAACTGTATTATTAATGTAACAAGTTAGTATCATTTTGAACAGTGTATTCACATAAACGATAAAGGCCACCAATGGTGATACAGGTGTTAACAAATTTCAGTGACATGTGATGACAGCTCATTTCAACACACAGGAATTTTGGAGCAATAGAAATAATATAAAGTCAAAATATTAGAAATGCCTATATAATCATTATATAATATAATTTTACGCAAAATGTGATAGTTTAAATTACTGTTTTAAGTATTACTGTATTAAAACATGTATTACTTGTTTCAGGAAACTACACTGTCGATCCCATCAGAATGAAAATAATAGTTCAAATCAAGAAGAGAGTGTTAGCCCAAGGGAGACAACTCAAAATGGTGACAGAGAAACCGAAAGTGAGCAGGTCACGCCAAGAAGAGTGAATCTTGCAGCACAGTGGGAACAAGTGTGCAACAAATGAATATCTTTGTGACTATTGCAGGGATGTCTTTTAGCTTGTAGTGGCTAATCTAAATAATAATATAATGATTAGCACTAGTCAGTTGAATAAAGGACATAATTCCAAGTTCAGTCTAGATCCACCCTTGAATTTCTACATGATATAAACCAATCTACTGAACTGGTCCAGTCACTGATAGTCTGTGGGAAAGAAAAGTAATTTAAAAGCTGAGATCAGTCCAGTGTATTCATGTGGTGTTACATAATTATGCATACAGACAAATGTGACTTTCTTACATATGAACAGTTTCAGTAGCATAATCATTTCTTGTTTATAGACTTGCTGATGTGGTGATAATTTTCATAAAGTGGTGAACATTTATTATTTGTCATTGAAATATTAAAAACAAAATAATGCAGAATGTGGCTGTCTGTTAAAAGTAAAATCAGATTTTTTTTATATGGTCATTCACACACCTGTATTTTTACACTTTCTGTTCACACAGTCCAGTTTTAATCATAGGCCCCTATTTTTTTCCAGATGGAATTACATTCCACCCAGAATAATTTATTGCTTCCGACACTGAATAATTTATTACATTCCACACGGAATAATTTATTCAAGAACAGAGGGGCTAAGTACTGGTTAATATAGTTTTATGTGTATAATGTCATGAAATAACTTCCAGTGTCAGATTACCCAAACTCTTCTGGCAAACTACCATCAACTTGTCAATATTTTGGGTTGGATCCAAAATTCAGAATAGCCACGATTAACTCAAACTGACAGTTAATTATTTAACATTTTTATATTGCACTCAACATCCTTGGGGTGAAACAAAGACAAAGTTTGTATATTTCCATATTTGTACATTTTGAGAATGAAATTATATTAATATTTCATTATTGTAAAAATAATTGAGCTGATGTTACAAACATATTCAATTAATGAAGCAGGTTTTTTTAGTTGAATGTACGAGCTACAGTTGATTGGTACATCTAGGTTTGTTTCAAATATTTGTTTGAAATCTGGATTGCTATGAAGTGCCTTTACACACACCTATAAGCAGAAAACCATCTACATAAAATATATTATGTTAATGTCCTTTTTATTTATTATGTTACAATCATGTTATTAAAATAACTGTTTCAGCCTTTCAGTATATTCTATATGTACTTGTGTTTCCTACTCTTTCTTTCCTATACTGTTAAAGAAGATATAACAAATTTAAGAAAAATAAAAGATTTTCAGGAATAAACTGATCTGAACACTGTAATATAAAACCATGAAGGATTAATTCTGTATAGTACATTTAAACAGAAATACTGTTTTAACTTAAAAATAGAAATAAATATGCACAAACACATCAAGTTTTCCATCCATTCATGTATCTAAGTATGAGTAAAATGTAATCAGCAAAATGAGCCTGAAATAAAATTCTTTTTTAATTTCATACAGTATCACAACTGTATCAGAGAAATACACTCAGTCTGTGTAGTTTAAAATTTGAAAATGTCCAAATTCTGTATAAAATATATAAACAAATCAAATCATACAAAAGTAAACGTTATGCATCATTACTGTTCATAAAATATTTTTCTTAATAATTAAGATTTGTCTATAAATTGGCAGCAAGATTGAAATTAAATAACAATTTCATAATACATGCACTTCCTTTACATAGCATTCATTTGTTGAATAATTATTTTTCTTTTGTTTATTTGAATACGATTTTGACATGTGGCCCAAAATTCTATTTTTTATGAAAAGGAACAAATTTTGTGTTGATATATGTATACATAATGTAAATTAATAATTGTATAGCTAAACTGTGTTACAGATGTAGACAAGATGTATTTATTTGTGGTATATATTATTAACATGTTTCATTATTTGTATTTATGATCAGCAAAAAGAATATATTACTTTCATATTGATGATGGGTTTTTATTTAAATATAAATCTTTTGATGTAAATATTGAATTTGGTTATTGAACAGAAATCTGTGATGGCTAAGCAATTCTTACAACTATTTAAAAATATGGTTTTGACAGAATTAATAAAATGACTTAATAAGGGGATAATGTGAGAATGTTTTTATTATTATTTACATTAAATTATTAACAGTGATAATCACTGAATAAAAATTAAAATAATTTTAGTCTACAATTTAATATTTTCATATTAAATATATTTCCCAATTTGTCAATGTTACTAAAACTTATTTTTCGAAATGGCTTTGGCTGTTAAGCATAGTCATTTTATTGTTTTGTACCTAGAAAAAACATCTGTCTAATCATGAGTGAGCTCACTCTATTACTGTGCATTACAGCTACATGCTGTTATAGCAAGAACATGTAGTTGTTTGTGATATTAAAGCATATACAAGTGCTGACTGCAACATTTTGCCAAGTTAATCAACTGAATTATGAAAGCTTCAAGGTGAAAACTTTTATATAACTTTAGAATAATAGTTAACTACTGCCTATCCAGCTTAAAATCATGTTTAATCAGTTGATAACTAATTCACACTGTTTGAAATAAAGAATCAAATTGAAAAAATAAACGACCTGCATGTGGATAGACATGTTTGCATTTTAGGATCCTTTCAAACATGCTCTAAAGGAAACCTGGTTGAAATTATTTTGTACATAAAGACCACATTTTATTTTAAAACATTGTTATTTTGGGTTGCATTTATTTAGCAGGTTTGAGTATGTTTGATGTGCTTGAAATTTCTATTCTAAAAGCAAAGATTTCTTTTTTCTGTGTGTAAAGTGAGGTTTTATTTCCTCTCAGGAAGTCTCCTTTCTTAATGACTTGAAAACTGCCATTGACAATTTTATCTTAATTTAAAAATAAATAATAATGCCAAAAATATTTAATACTTGCAGCATTAAAGTAGTATAATAGAATTTCACATTTTAAACAAAACAATATTTGCACTCAAATTTATCATGAAGTTTAGTATTTTTGCTTAAAGAATTTTTTTATTTGGTATGATTTTTAAAAAATTTAACTTCCGAGTGCCTTATTTACAAACTGTACATATATATCTAATGCGTATTCTTATATATAAGTGCAATGCTATATCCAGATATTATTTACAAATTATATTACATGAGTGTATTTAGTACTGTATTCTAATAGTTATCAATCTTGTAGATGGAATTTATATAGGCATATAATAAATAGTGTATTTATAGTATAATGAACACTGTTAAAGCAGATTAATAAAGCAAATTGTTGCTGTATTGTTAAATGTTGTATCCAAAATGGCAAACTAGTTGTAATAAATAATGGTTATAACAAAGTTTTTCTGGAACTGTGCTGATAAAACCATTACAGTCAGACTTAATAAGTCTTGAAACTAATTGTTTGCCATTTGTTTGGCATTAAAATCTCCACTTTATTTAAACTTCGTCCAGACTTCTATTCCCTCATCTTTGTGTTAACCTATTTACTGCATTCCACCTGCAAGATGAATAACAATGTTGTCATGCCAACGAACATACCAGCCATTTAGATGATTTGAAGACTGGAATATTGTGCCATTAATATAACAATGATTGCAATTTGTACTTACACCATCTCATGTCATCAGGTGAATTATCACCTCACTTATCCTCTAAAGTTAATCCAGGGCTAGTGAACTTTGTCTCTCAATTTGGTACCATACATTCAGGGCCTATTGTTTGTGAGGATGTATTTAATTATTCTTTGTCATTATGTTGTTTATAATTCCCGTTATTAAGAGGTCTAGAGCACACACTAATATCAAAGTTTGTACATCTGTATATACATTTTACATAGCACCAGCTTTGGAATTGTCACTTTTCAAACTAAACACATAAAATGTTCATAAAGATGTACTTATTATTTGTTAAACAATCCTCACTTGATTATTTTATTTCTCATATATTAATTGTGTGCATATGACTTGTGGATTTGAGCCATCAGAATCAAACATAGTACATTATAAACTGAAAAGCAATAAGTGTTTGTAAAGTAAGGTGTTTTTATAAGAAGTAATTAGCAAGTTTCTTAATACACTGGATCTAAAATATTCTGTCTTATTTCTTTTTTATTTCTTTTGTTCATCTGACATGATTATTTTATACCTGTGCTTGTAAAGTGATTTAATTTAAACAATGGTGTTAACTAATGTTTTGTAAAGCAGATTGTTCAGTGGTGTGATAACAGCTACAGTAGTTCATGTATTCAGATTAAGGGTGTGTTATATGTTGTATTACTTACCCATTCATGTCTCAAGCAATAAACACCATTATATTATTGATACGAGTTTTGTTTGTTTTTAAAATTTTATTGCTATAATGACAATAGAACTTGTATTCATTGAAAGAATACCCTCCTTGTTGGGCTTCACAAAACCAAAATTGTGGGTTTAGGTAGTCGAGAGTTAAATTTCTTCCATGAAACTCACCAATAATAGACTAATGTTTTTGACATTTAACTGAATAAAAAAAATTCTTGCAATAATAATGAAATGTCACACAGCGACTCATGAAAGTCATGAAACCTATAAATTCCAAGCCTTCTTGATCAACAAAAACAATACAAATATTAACAGCTTCTCAAATTTCATCCTGCACAATACACATAATATTGACTTTATAGAGGGATCCATCAAGTACAATCTATCAACCATAAACATGTCCAAACAAACTGACTGAAGTCCTGCTTGATACATCCCTGCTGACCTCTACAAATATACTACCTACTGCAATGGTTAAAGTAATAGTATCATAATTTTATGATGATGGCAGTCCTTTTAAATAGTACTGATACTAAACTTACAAGAATATGCCTTCAGGTATGTTTACAAATCACTATTAACTTACAAGAAAAAAATACCTGGAAATATTTGTTTAACCATTTTACTAAATATACTCATTTTCTACTGTAATCAACAGAAAATGTGACTATATGAACCAATTTAAAAAAAAGAATATAAATGAACCTTGATAATCCAATGCATTGTTTTGAATGCACAATATTTTACTTTTGATGATACAAGTTAATTATGCCACTGTTTGTAGATTAATTATTTTGCAGTTTATCACAAATGGTGAAATCTTCCACATGCTACTATATCTTTAATGAATTAGTATGAAGAATAAAACCCACTGCCACCATACGTAACAAATCACTTCTAATTTCCAGCAACTGACATAATGGAGAACCATTATCACATTTAAAATCTTACCTGTTAAAAGACCATGATGTCCATTTAATATATTTTCACAAGCCATGGCATCATGTCAACCTTATTGAGAATTCAAAATATAAGATTAAAGAAAAACAAACTACAGACTGCTTACTTAAGTCACTTTATTTACATCATTTGCATGATGCAGGTGTCAGAGAATATTTGTTCCCCCTGAATATTTGTTCCCTCCCATAACTTATATTCATTCCCCCTAAGAAAAAATCTTCAGGAATATTTGTTCCCCTTCCGAATATTTGTACCCCTATGTGATATGCAATGTTTTTCAACCAGATTGTTGACATTACAAATTGAATCATAAAGTTGTTAGTACATGTAACAATTTGAATGAGAAATTGCTAAAGGTACACATTTGAGTAAAATTATGAAAATGTTGAATCATCACCCCAAAAAAGTGTGAATCATTACAAAATATTTGAGTGTATAAACATTGATATTTACTTTACTATTCCTTGATCAAAGAGATAATTAACAATTTAGAAATGTGAGATATCAGTATTTAGCATAAGAACACACCTTTGTTAGCTATGACTTTGCATACATATACATGTAGATATAGGAATATTGATTTATGACCAATTATTGGGAATAATTGTGCAACGAACATAATAGAATCATATAAGTTGGATTAATCATTAAGGTGAAAGATTGCATTGTCTGTGGTGTAAACTGCTTGTTTTTTTTTTCATGTGGGCAGTGTGTTAACTGATAATTCTGTGATCAAAGGTATAGTTGATGATTTGAAAATATGAGACATAATTAGCCTGAAAACACACCCTGACAGTCATTGGTCAGTGTTGTTTTATTATGATTTAATCATTGGGAGTATAAACAGTCAGCACATTTGTCAGTGTACCTATAATCCAATAGGTGTAAGACTTGGTCTCCATGGCATAAGCCTAACTTTAAATATGTGCCACAAAATAAGAGTGGGGGGAACAAATATTCGTTGGGTGGAAATAATATTTGTTCCTCTAGGGGAACAAATATTTGTTCCTGGGGCAATAAATATTCTGTTACATAGGTAACAAAAAAAAAAATATGCGTAAAAATAAATGAAGAAACAAGCTAAAATAATTATTTGGCAGATTACAAATTGAAATCGGGGATTGGGGTTATTTAGCTATATTTTAGGGAGATCTCCCACCAAATCGGGAGACTTGGCACGTTTGCAAATATACAATTTTTTTCTGTGTTTAGGATTTGTATATTTGCTCAAGTAAAATATTAAAATATAAAAATAACATAAATATATATAAGAAAAAAAAAGATGACTTCAGATTTACAATTTCTAATTCAATATTCCAAATATGATTTATTAAAATTATTCTTTCAAAAATACTGAAGTATTGGACATGCAGTAGTACATGAAGCAAATGAAAGCACGCTGGCAAACTGCAAAAAAAAAAAAAAATGTCAAGCAACACAGCATATACTGTTTATACATGTAATGACTGACGAATTGCAGAAATCTCACTTAATTATTAAACATACAATGTCATGCATTTCTAGGATTATGATATATCAACCAGCTCACAAAAATATTCCCATGAATCGAGGACAATTCCCATAATTCAAGGACAATTCCTATGATCCAAGGACAATTCTGATAATTCAAGGACATTTCCCATGATTCAAGGACAATTTTCATAATACAAGGATGTTTCCCATGATTCAAGAACATTATTTTAAAAATAAAAAAAACAATTGCTTGTCAAGATCTTGGACATTTTTATAAATTTCAAAGACCATAACTGTTTTAAATATTTTAACATGATTACGTGATAAAAATATAAATATCAAATAATCTGTAAGGCAATATATTATAATTATGTTTAATATTTTGAAAGCGATATAGAAACAAACTTAGACAGTTAACTTTGTTCTTCCAAGTAAATTTTTATTTACCAACTTTACTAATAACTAATACCACAACTTTTCAACAGTTTATGCATTACATTAATAACTGTCTTCACTTGAAAGAAAAACACACTTCAGCCATTCAGTTCTCAGTACAAATGTTTGGTTTAAGTTTAACAAGTCACAGGCCATAGAATTTCAAATTTCATGGCACACGTTTTTGGTTCTGTGCTTTTGGATCATGGGAACCCATTGGAAACTGTTTTTTGGTTAAGTGAGAATAAGTCATGGGAACATGAAAATAATGGGAAATGAAATTTCGGTTCCATGATTTTGACGACCCAGTACCGACATGCTACCAGTAACAATCATTACTGTGAAATCCTATGGCCTGACGTCACAGCATTCTTGTGTTTTAAACATTCAAATTCATCACAAGTTATAGCGTTCTTGTGTTTTAAACATTCAAATTCATCACAAGTTATAGCATTCTTGTGTTTTAAACATTCAAATTCATCACAAGTTATAGCGTTCTTGTGTTTTAAACATTCAAATTCATCACAAGTTATAGCATTCTTGTGTTTTAAACATTCAAATTCATCACAAGTTATAGCGTTCTTGTGTTTTAAACATTCAAATTCATCAC
>JAULBS010119971.1:0-14264 GCA_032355785.1 Symmetromphalus regularis | reverse complement strand
TCTCTTCTTATTATGTGATTTCGAGCATCAGGAACTACTATACCTCCATTTCTACGTGATGTGGAACACTGCCCTTTTTCTCTCTTCTTATTATGTGATTTCGAGCATCAGGAACTACTATACCTCCATTTCTACGTGATGTGGAACACTGCCCTTTTTCTCTCTTCTTATTATGTGATTTCGAGCATCAGGAACTACTATACCTCCATTTCTACGTGATGTGGAACACTGCCCTTTCTCTCTCTTCTTATTACGTGATTTCGAGCATCAGGAACTACTATACCTCCATTTCTACATGATGTGAAACACTGCTATTACATGATTTAGAGCATCAGGAAGTACTATACCTGCATTTCTACGTGATGAGGAACACTGCTATTACGCGATTTCGAGCATCAGGAAGTACTATACCTCCATTTCAACGTGATGTGGAACACTGCTATTACGTGATTTCAAGCATCAGGAAGTACTATACATGTACCTCCATTTCTACGTGATGTGGAACACTGCTTTCAGTACATGTTTGTGAAAATGTCGGTAATTGAAGTATTTTCACAAAACTTGCTATGTCCTTCTGACATCAGTTTGAGAAAAACAACAATAATGTTTTACAATTGCCAGTGCAAGCATAAGATTCAAGGTTGGCTATTTAACATTCCAGCCTTTGGTTCATACTGTATTTGGGGTAGAAATTAACAAATATTTACACTCATCTAAGGGACTAGTGCTTTAACAATATTGATAGTCCTCATGAAAAATTATTGTCTGAAACTGTTTGACTGCTTATATGCTGCATTTGTGTACCTTCCTGAGAAGACCTACGTTTGGTAGGAAGATGTTCAAGGATTGTATATACCAACATAGTCTTTGATTGTATAATGTCCAAAGATTATAAATGAAATGAAATCTAAAGAAAGGTGTCAGGGTGGTTATGATGGTGGGGGGTGGGGTGGGGGTTATAGTGGTAGTAGTGTTATTGTTGATGGTGGTGATAGTGATGGTGGTGATGGTGGTAGTGTTATTGTTGATGGTGGTGATAGTGATGGTGGTGATAGTGATGGTGGTGGTTGTGATGGTGGTAGTGATGGTGATAGTGGGGAGTTATGGGTGAAATATCTTCTAGACTAGGGTACTACTATTATTTATATTTTACTTCTTCCTAATGATTTCCATTTAACTGACTCAAGGAAGTAAGAGCTAGTTTCTATCTCTATCAAAGTCCAATGTAAGTGTTACCCTGTCTGTGGGAAAGAACAATTAAGAAAGTGCTTGGTGCTAATTGAAAAGAGTAGCCTATGTGGTGGAAGTGAGTTGCTTCTGTATACCATATTTGATGCTATTGCCACTGACTACTGTAAATACTCACCTGTTAGCTGATCTTGTCTATAAGACAACCCGACCCCCTCTACTTAAAGCACTAACAATTTTTTTTTTTATTGACCCCTTTATAAGTCAATCTAATTTTTGAAGTGAACAAAGTAATAAAATGGTTGGATTTCTTTGACATTGGCAATTGTGTTTTTTGTTTGTTTGACAACTACCATCACTTTGTGTTAAAAGTCCTTTTGATGTGGAACTATGCACTACATATTTATTTAATGACACCTCTAGAGCACAATAATTTTTATCTTATCATCGGCTACTGGAAGTCAAACATATGGTCATTCTGACATTTATTTAGAGGAAACCCACTACTGCCACATAGGCTACTCTTTCCAATAAGCAGCAAGGGATCTTTTATATGCACTTTCCCATAGACAGGATAGCACATACCACAGCCTTTGATGAATCAGTTGTGGACCACTGGTTGGAACAGAAAATGCATGACATAACAGTGCACAATTGGCTATATTTTATTAACAGATAGCTAAAAACATTCGACCATGTTTGTTGTTAAGGAGATAAGCTGTATGCTGGGACATCACTAAATATTTTCTTTACAAATGAGCTAACAAATCAATTATTTTATAATTGTTTTTAATCCACACATGCATTATGTAACTAGTAAAACCTGTCCTCGAAACAGAGTCAATACTTGGATAATCAGTCATTTATTGATTGATGTACATTTTTAAATACTACAAATTCATTCTTCTCAAGGCCTTATTGTATTTATTTCTTGTTTTAGGATCCATTATAAAAATCCTGAAAGTATAAGGAAAGTTAAATTTCACTTTTAGATGTTTTATATATGACCCTGCATGATCCAATAATTAAAACATTTTCAAAGCTAATCTAGATATTGTACTTTTGTATATTTGTGCTAAGACCACATGGTTAAGTGTTACATTGATACAGTAAATAGAAATATTGGCAAAGATTATTATTTAGTCATTTTAATTTCAATTTTTCAAAGAAAAAAAATGGGTGGCGGTAATTATATAGGCATCCCCCTTATCCAAAAATTGGGGTGGAGTGTTCCCCCATCCCCCAGGATTTATGCCCATGATTCTAGGGCTGCAAAGAGTGTAAATTATCTGTAATACAAAAATAAGGCCTTATTTTGCCATTCGATTTTATGTTACTTAACAGTTGTGAGGTTGAAGTGAGATACGTTAAATATTTATCAGGTTTTTGATTACCCAATTGATTTAATGTTGCGATCAGGCAATTTCCTGAGTTGCCACTGTGTGTAGTTAATTATCAGTCACATGCAAACAATGGCTACTTGTTATCCATTATTCACCGGCACTTTAGATTAAGTCTTGAAAATCAATAGGTATGTGTCTTTACTGGCAAGCACGCGAACAGCGCGAGCTGTTGCGTGTGATTGTAATCAAATCAGGGACATTATAGGATGTATTGGCTAAAGTTAACTCTTAATAGAGTTTCTAGATGCAGTCTGAACTAGAACTGATACATAAACACAGTGTAGTTCTTCAGTGATTTTCTTTCATGCAGGGGGTAATTTTTGGTGGCTTAAAAAAAACCTGATATATTATATTGATAACTGCCACCCAACTCCACTGAAGGGAGATATTTTTAAATTAAAAATACACTAATGAGCCGAGAACATGCCAAAATTGCTTTAAAGAAGTTCTGTATTAGAAACATTTCCTAAATCATTGCATGGCTTTCATGCTGGTCAAGCTAATGGTGTCAGACATGCCCACTACAATCATGACCCTCACCCCCAACACTGCATGAATATCTTTTGATGCATCTAGCATATTTACTTGTGATCCTTAGTTAAATACTGATTTTCAGCATCTCAACTTATGAATATGATAATTAGTTAATGACTGATTTTCAGCATCTCAACTTAAGATAATTAGTTAATGACTGATTTTCATGGTTATATAGATCTGCAAGTATTTTAACTTATGATCATTAGTTAATGACTGATTTTCATTGTTATATCCTTCATTAAAGATTGATTTTCATGGTTATATAGATCTGCAAGTATTTTAACTTGTGATCATTAGTTTAAAGACTGATTTTCATGGTTATATCTATCAGCATCTTAAGTTGTAATCATTAAAGACTGATTTTCATGGTTACATAGATCTGAAAGTATCTTAACTTGTGATCATTAGTTTAAAGACTGATTTTCATGGTTACATAGATCTGAAAGTATCTTAACTTGTGATCATTAGTTTAAAGACTGTTTTTTATGGTTATATATGTCAGCATCATAACTTTTGATAATTAATTAAAGACTTTTTTTTAATGATTATATCATTTAGCACTTTTTTCTTGAGATAATTAGTTAAAGATTGATTTTCATGGTAACTGTTATATCTGTTAGCATCTTTACTTTAGATCGAACTTATACAGTCTTTTTCATGGTTATGTGTGCAAAAATATTAACTTTTGATCATTAAAGACTTATTTTCATGTACTGTAATATTTTTTAGAATTTTTACATTTGATCATTAGTTAAATACTGATTTTCATTGTTATATACATGTAGATCTGTCAGCATCATAACGTTTCATGTGTTCAAATTTCTTGAATGACACATTAATTATTTACATGGGTGACCTTGGAATCTGGAAGAAACCAAAGACATAATGTTTGTGACATATGATCCACCAATAAAAAGCTTGTTTCTCTCACATATGGTACTTTTAAAATAGCAGCATGACATCTTTTATATATACTTTCCAATAGACATAACACATACCAGTCTTTAATATCCCATTTGTAGAACTCTTTAACTGTAACAGGAAATAATCTAATCAAAGCACTGAGAGGAATTGATCCAACAGTCCACCTGATCTCAACCAGGCAATCTACCATTGAGTTACCAGTGGCAGGTCAAGGGGAGAACACTGGGTGCATGTTCCCACTGGCAATCGTCCTTTACCTGTTTGTAAATTAATTTCATGCATAAAGTGTGCCCCCTAGCAATAGAGTGTTCCTCTTCCACCTAACAATGAATTTTCAGGATCTGCCTATGGCAGCATCCAAATATGGTTCCTTTATGTTGCATGCAATTATCAGAAGACAAGCAAAGTAAAGTGTGATTTTATTTAACGACGCCTCTAGAGCACATTGATTTTTATCTTATCATCGGTTATTGAACGTCAATCATATGGTCATTCTGACATATTTATTTAGAGGAAACCCACTGCCGCCACATAGGCTACTCTTTCCAGTAAGCAATAAGGGGTCTTTTATATGCAGTGTACCACAGACAGCACAGCACATACCATGGCTTTTGATGAACCAGTTGTGGATCACTGGTTGGAATGGAAAATAGCCCAAACTGCAAATGGGTTCACCGAGAAGGATCAATCTGTCTTATCAGAAGACAATACATGACATACATGTACCAGTTGAGTTAAATTTCACAGTTACTTTTTAGAGTACCTGGTGCACTTGGAAGCTTGTGAGATGTTAAGTGCAAATATTGATGTATGAAACGTTTGTCCTTGTGTTGTCATTATGAGAGGTTCTTCATATTAAAATGTTCTTCATTCCATATTTTCCAGATTAGATTATAGTTTAGGTTCAATTGGCAATTTTGTTTTTTTGATTTCCCATTTTTAAGGATTTCCTCTTTTGAAAGTATAAACATGAAGTGAAAAATTGTTTCTTAGAAAAACAAATGGGTGTTTAACCCCCCCTAAACACCCCCGTGTGTCACTACTGTTATATACAGTTCCTTCAGGACAGATGATGTCTTATACATTATCGACCCCAACCGTATAAAAATGCTGCAGTTATGCCTGAAGACATTTTCATCATTACAAATAACTTTCAATGTCTTTTCATCATTTCAGATAATTTGTGTTCAGAAATTATGTTTTGAAATAGATGTTACTGAACGCTGGATGTTGGACTAGATACTAGATGTTAGTTTCAATTTGTAGGATTTTCATTTTGGTGTATTTTAATGGAATTATATTCCCAAATTCCTACTGTAAAAAATGAACCCTGAACTTTTTAATGTTTTTATCATTTCTGATAATTTGTGTTCAGAAGTTATGTTTTGTAATAGATGTGACTGAACAGTGGATATTGGACAAGATGTATCATGTTAGTTTCAATTTGGCGAATTTTCATTTTAGGGAATAATTTACTACTGAAAAATGAACCCTGAACTTTTTAATGTCTTTTATAATTTCAGATAACCAGAACTTTTTAATGTTTTCATCATTTCAAATAACCTGAACTTTTTAATGTTTTTATCATTTCAGATAACCTGAACTTTTTAATGTTTTTATCATTTCAGATAACCAGAACTTTTTAATGTTTTCATAATTTTAGATAACCTGAACTTTTTAATGTTTTTATCATTTCAGATAACATAAACTTTTTAATGTTTTCATCATTTTAGATAACCTGAACTTTTTAATGTTTTTATCATTTCAGATAACAAACTTTTTAATGTTTTTATCATTTCAGATAACCTGAACTTTTTAATGTTTTTATCATTTCAGATAACTTTCAATGAATGTTATTCGACAGAAGAGGACAGTTCTGCCAATCATTCGGGCTCCATACGATACTTCACAAGAGTACAATGCGATACAAGTTGGGAATCAGCGGGAACGCACTGAATCCCCACAAGTACAGACACAGATTGTCCCGATCCAACCACAGCAATTCATCCAGCCACAGCAGATCCAGCCACAGCAGATCGTCCGCTATGAAGGTCCATCTCGACTGGATCTCCTCGAGGACAGACTTGCTCAGCAGGAGAAAACATCACAGGCATTGATTGACCGAGCATACAAGATCAAGGAAGATGTCGTCGAGAGTTTGAATTTCACACACGGGTCATGGACGGAAGAAAAGGTGGCACGTGGGCATCTGTCGGAGCATGTGAGAAACATCACAGCTGTTGTAAACAGACTAAACCATGATATCGCAGTAAGTTGAATAATTATTACAGTTTATACATCTTTGTATCTCATTATTGAAAATTAATGTTAAAACAGGATACAAACTAAGAGCAACAATTAATACATGGACTGGACTGTCACATGCAACATCAGTCATTGTATCTGCATTGTATCTGCATCTGTGAATCAAATTCACATTTGGCATTGTGTTCCTGATGTGTCCTCAAAATTGTCTTGTTGCCTTCTTGATTCCTAGAAATCCAAGGCAATAATCACCGTCCCCTCCAAACACAGAAGTTCGACACCTGATACTATGTTTATTATATTATTATTTTCAGGTGTTGGAGGAATCCATCAAGGCACGAGACACTGCGTCTGTTGGAACTAATCATGCTGTGAAGAACCTGGAAGCTCATCATGTAACGAGTCTCGCAGACCTGCGTGGACGAGTGGTTCGCTGCGACACCTCCATCGCCAAGCTGGCTACAGACATGCGTGTCGTGATGGACTCAGTCAGACTACTTTCTAACCAGCAGCAGGAGTTGCAGTCTAGATTGATGGAAAGGATGCATGGTATAGAAGGACAGGTAAATCAGTATAGTTTAAATAACGGTCAAATTGGGCAAAAATTGTTGATGGATTTATAAGCTGTTGGCCCAAAGTAAAGTTTGTTTTAATGAGGCCTCTAGAGCACATTGATTTTTATCTTGTCATCAGCTATTGGACATGACATATGGTCATTTTGACATATTTCTTTTAGAGGAAACCTGCTGCTACCACATAGGTTACTCTTTCTTTTAAGCAGCAAGGGGTCTTTTATAAGCACCATCCCACAGACAGGACAGCACATACCACGACCTTTGATGAACCAGTTTTGGACTGGCTGTTGGCTCAAATCAGAACCTTACTGACTAGACAATGTCCATTTAAGACTTAAAAAATAAAATTAATATTACCAATATTAAGATGATGTTGACATATCATACTTTAAAATTTATTAGTACTGTCATTACAGAATATTAAAAAATTTAAACACATGGTCTATTACAACTTCTACAGGTCAAAACCAATCTAGATGGCAGTTTTTTAGTTTCTGTTATGTCTCATATTAAAGACTTATCTCAGGGAGGTTCTGTCAAGTTAAGATCTGGGCAGGCTGTTGATAAAGCTGTGATTTGCTGGTGCTGGAAGTGATGTCTCATTCTGTGCTCAAGTTTTTTCCCATTCCAACCAGTACCCATGACTGGTATATCAAAGGATGTGGTATATGCTGTTCTGTCTGTGGAAAAGTGCATACATATAAGATCCCTTGCTGCTTATAGAAAAAAGTGATTGGTTTTCTCTGAAAAGTATGTTACAAAATGTTTGACATTCGACATCCATTGATTAACAAATCACTGTAATCTAGTAGTGTCATTAAAAATAATAATAATTCTTCATGATTACATATTTTTCTATATTTACAGCTTGTGCAGATAACGAGCCACATCGAACGTAACTCAGGTGAGAGTAAAATTAAAATCCAGCACCTGGAAGGTGACACAAACCAGCACCTGACCATGCTGGATGCCAAGACAAGGCAGCTGATTGAGGATCTCAAGAACATGGTTTCCAATATCTCAACGACGGCTGACATTGAGCGAGAACGCTTGGAACAGAGGATCATTTCACTTATAGAGAAAGCTGGGTCAACTCGGGACATAATGATAGTAAGTAGTTTCACTTATAGAGAAAGCTGGGTCAACTCAGGACATAATGATAGTAAGTAGTTTCACTTATAGAGAAAGCTGGGTCAACTCGGGACATAATGATAGTAAGTAGTTTCACTTATATAGAAAGCTCGATCAACTTGGGACATAGTGATAGTAAGTTGTTTCACTTATATAGAAATCTGGGTCAATTTGGATCATAATGATAGTAATTTTTTTCACTTATATAGAAATCTGGGTCAACTTGGGACATAATAATAGTAAATTTTTTCACTTATAGAGAAATCTAGGTCAACTTGGGACATAATGATAGTAAGTTTTTTCACTTATAGAGAAATTTGCTAACTGCATACAAATATTAGGAAGTTAAGTTAGATAGTTTTACATGAGGCTAGATGACTTTTATTAATATTTAAAATAAATTTCTTAATTAAAACATGTTCACTTGAACGAGATTTTAATAATTTTGATGTTGGATATTGCAATGATGTCACTTTATGACTTGATGTTAAGCTCTTGTTTAGTTGGACTGTTGAGACTGTGTTTGGTTGTAGGAGAAGATTGAGAAGAAAGTGGATGACAACCACTACATCCAGGAGTCACGCATACAGAAACTAGAGGAGGCATTAATGGAAGAAAGATCACACATGTCAGAATTACAGGCGGTCAGTGGAATGAGATTTTCTTAGTAAAACAAAGATTTACTTAGTAAAGAAGGCTTACTTAGTATAACCAAGATTTACTTAGTGAAACTAAGACTTACTTAGTTAAGAAAGGCTTACTTGGTAAAATCAAAGATTTACTAAGTAAAACAAAGATTTTCTTCATTAAAGAAATCCTTACTTAGTAAAACAAACATTTACTTAGTGAAACAAAGACTTAATAAAACAGACTTACTTAGTAAAACAAACATTTTCTTTGTTAAGAAAGGCTTACTTAGTAAAACAAAGATTTACTTAGTAAAACAAAGATTTGTGTTGTGGTAGTAATTCAGTCTTGTTTGATGTTTTGCTTCTTTTAGATAATGTTACTAGTGGTGTAATTGGTAAATATAATCTTTAATTATCTGCTTAATAATCCATCAAAATACTCCATACTTGAAATTTTAAATGATTCCACCTTTTGTGAAGTAATTATATATTAAAAGAAACAAATTTTTATAACAAATTTTTCATGAGTGATGTACTGAATTTGTGTTTATTTACCATGGTCTTAGTTGTTAATTTGTTTCAAGTCATTATGTTTTAATATCATTGATTTATATGTATATATGTCAGAAAAAAAAGAAGTATTTATGTTAGAAAAAGTTGGGATTAACCATAGTGTGACCAACAAAAGCAAATTTTTCTTTTGTGCTGTGGGGTGACGGGGTGTCGTTAAATAAATAACTATTAATGATATTAATGCTGCAAGATATTACTAAGTTGTTTCAGTATCAAGTTTATTTTCATTTATTTTCTTTCCTGTAGCAAATTGAGTCTCAACTATTGTCAAAACTTGACTCAGAAATCCGGCGGCAACATGAAGATATAGCCAAGCTGAAAAGAGAGTGTCGGGAGGGATTTTCCACCATTCATGAAAGCATCAGTAACATGAAGACGGTAGTCGAGGGCAAGAGAAAGTTACTGGAAGATCAGCTACGGAAGGAGATAAGCCAGATTAGAAAGATGATTGTGCTGGTGTAGAGGTGAAGCAGACAGATTCATTGAATTGGTGCACTGTGTGATGACTCTTACTTTCAAGCTTTTCTGATGCAGTTATTGCCCTTGGAATGTTCCCATTTTCAAATGGAGTTACATAAAAATTTTCCGTTAGGGTTGTTTCTTTAGAGATATTTTCTGTTTCAAATGAAGTAATTTCCTTTCTGATTTATTTTTTTTGTTTGAAACAGAGTTATTTTCAATGGAAAATGTGCTGGGAGTACTAAAGTAAATAATGTTTTAATCATTACAATAATATTTATTTTTCATTGCCTAGCATGCAAATTCAGAAAAGTTTCTGTCATTATTTTGTTATCATTCAAAATGTATTTATTTTTAAAAGTGAAACTGTACTTCAAAAGAATATGAGTCTGCTCTTCCCAAAATTTACGTAATTTCTTCATTTTCTATCCTACGAAATGTAAAAATTGGCAAGATTGCTCTCCTTGTTTTGAAATTTCTTATCTGGAATATTTTCAGGAAAGCAGTATATTGCTGTCCTGTTTCCAGATGGAGACGACAGATAATAATTGATGATGGCTGATTTTCCCATATGAATTAATACCCTGTTTAGAATATGCACTGATGCACCAGTATATTCAAACAGGAAATCATGCTATCAATAGGCATTATGTAATACACCGATAAGGATTACACAAGGACAGTATGGCTGTAATAAGCGAGAAAAAATACTGTAAAATGTTACATGGCAACATTTTTTTGTCCCATGATGTTGAAAAACTGTGTAGAATGTTCAATTATTAGACGAATAATATTTGTTTATTTTTACTACTTTATTTTTACATTATTCGCAACTGCTGATAAGTAAATAATTTTTATATATTATGTGTATCTAGTGGTTTTTTACTTTAGTCTTCCAGTTTATGTGTAAACTTGAGAGCAGCTAGATGAAAGAAAATATCAAATCTAAATACCCGGTAGAAGTGATGACAAGACTCGTTCTTAAATGTTGATGCCCAAATAGTTCTAAACTGTAATTCTAACACCAGGATAACCATAAATAAATTACATGTGCCAAAATGGATATTTTAAACAACTATAATTAATATGATTGTACAGTTAAGATGAATATGTTGTATTTTTTCCAACTAGAGTCTTTCAAAGTGAAGAGTCTCCAAACATATAAGTGTTATAAACACTGACCTGACCATATAAAACTAATAACGTTTCAATTCATACATACTGTTTGTATGATATTAGCTTGATGTTAAAGTTTCCAAACTTTGTGTTATGCTAAGGTACTGGTGATGCTTATTTGAGCCAAAACACTGAGTGAAATGTTTTGTACAAATTCTCCAAAATTAACATAACAGGAGCCAACATAGAAGTATAATTCCACATATGGAAGCATCTGTGGTTCAGATAACCTCACCTCTTGAAGGGGAGTTGGAACAAAATTATTTTGGGGGTTAGGGGGTGGGCTGCTCCTATTTCTGAACATCAAATGTGCTGATTAATAATTCAGCGATGAATAAGAAACATATTTATGGGAATTATTGGTGAGGCTGAAGACCCGCAGGTTCCAACGCCCTTGTCTTGTTTGAAAATCATTGGAATCAGTCATAACCAGATTCCACAGTGTTCATGTTCATGAGATTCCAGATGTACACCTTTTTAGAATCCCCAAGGGCCCTAACATTCACATCAGGCCTGTCAAAAATTTGCTTATCCATAAATGAGTTGTGCCAAAATACATTTATATGTAACCCTTTTTTATTTTGCATTATCTATTTACAAAGTATTCTATTATGTTTTAATTTTATTATCAAAAGAAATTTGTTTTCATAAAAGTAGACATGCATGACCAGTGTGTCAACATCAGGCAAGGCGGAATGGGGTTCTAGGGGAAGGGGGTGCTAGCACCCCCTTTTTCCCCAATAATTCTAAATAAAACATAATCTCATATCCATTTGAAACTCGCCACTTTGAGCCTAGATCTGTTAGCACCCCACCCCATGTCTGTTAGGCCCCCACCCCCAATGTTCATTTGCTTCTGCTGTGCCTAAATATAATGATTATTCATGCAGTTTCAATAAGCAACTACATATTTTCCTTTCAGCATGATTTAATAATATTTTATGTATCTTTATGAAGAGTGATATCTATGTATTTTTTTTAATTATATTATTTTTATCACCATTCCATCCAGTTTATTTCACTTGTTATGCTGTGATATTTACAATGTCCTACTGTTTTATGTTCTCTGACAAATGCATATCTAGTTTTTGATAATTCACTTACTGGTGTGCATACTACATTTTCAGTTAAAGTGTGTGGATGAATGAGTGATGTTACATTTAAGACAAGATAGGAGGTTGAATTTTACATAAAATTATAAATATTAAATAATTTCATTTGTAATACCTCAGTCCCAGGCAATTTTGATCAGTATAACTTATTGGGGTATTTTAATATAAATGTTTTCTCTCTCTTTATTTTTTGTCACTTTTCCGCCCCGGATTAGGTGCCTTCCTGTTAAGGTGCGGAATCCAGGGGGGGACATGCCCGAACCATATGGATGTGGGCATGTTAATAGTACTCAAAGTCAAAGTAATATAAATTTATTGTCTTCCCTATTTATTGGCACCCTATTCTCAAGATGTTGGGCCTATTGGGTAGCATGCAAATAACCAGTGAAATAAGGGCCTGATAGACAGAGGTATGGCTAAAAAATTCTTGACTTAGCTTAGCTAATTTACAAGACCAGTGGACTGATTAAAAATATATATATACATATATATATATAAAAAAGTTCGGTATATAAGTTACAAAAGGAAAAATATTTTAATAAATATTTTGCAACTGCCATATAAAGGCAAACATTTAAAACTTCAGTACAACTTTATATCTACTTTGTCTTGATATCTTAATATTTGTATTATTAATTTATTTTTACCATTTTAAATTGCCATTGTTTTTTCATCTGGTGTGTTTTGTATTATTTATTTTTACCATCTTATATCGCCATTGTTTGATCCAGTACGTTTTGATCTGTGTCAACAAACATTTGATCAAGTTGGTCCGAATGTCCAAAACAGTTTTAGCCAAATTCAACCCAGACTTCATCATAAATAGCCCTCCTCCATTTGTTGTGTTTATTTGTAACTTTCTTAACATTATTGTTACTGTGATAATCATAAAATGTAAAAATAAAGTTACTGATTGAAATAATATGTGACCGCACTGCAAAAAAAGATACAGAGGAGATATTACTTAATTTACAAAAAATTGTTCCCCAATAGCTTATCTTTATTTTTATGATGGGCATTTGAGTCATTAAACAAATAAACAATCACAAAACATTATTTAGACTGATGTCAATATTGCACATATTTGGAAACCTTTTTATTGTCAATATTATCACCATGTACATATGAAGAGTTTAATTGCAAAACGTGATAAGTGACAAATTAGAACAAAATGAAAAATCACCACCAAAGGAAAGGCTTGCATCGATTCTCCAAGTTCACATTGTAATTGTTTGCAGAATGCGACATCTGCCATGTATGTATGTATGAGCATAGTAGAAAATATGCGCTTCAGTTCTAATACATGATAAGTGCAATGCATAAATATCACATTTCCACACACAAAAAAAATGCTATTTTTCTCAAAATGTCAAAAATGGAGATACCGTGTTTTGCAATGAAACTCTTTATATTTAAAATATTAAATCAAAAGCAAATTGAGTTTCTGTTAGTTGTATTTTTTATATTTTTATGATGAAATGACAGTTTGACTATATCCTAACTATGCAACAATATCAAAAACTTCTTTACACTTAAACAAACATTTTTTTTATCACAAATATTGAATATCTGAAATGAACCAGCTTTGAACTGACAGCATACTGTTATAACCACTACATTGTATCTATCAGAAAATGCAATCAAATTATTTCATCAATTTTTCTCATCTGTATCATTTTTTGCAGTCACGGTTAAGTAATTCCTTTACATTGTATATAATATTTAAAATGTAGTTTATTGTCTTTTTGACATATTTGTATTATTCGTTTTAAAATTTAGAGTGCCATTCTTTGTAGGGCCACTAATAGGATAAGTTCTTTAATTGTTTAGGATTATTATTGTCAGGCTAGACATTTTTCCTCTAATAAATAAAATGTGTTATAAAATAATAGTATTCTGTTATGTAACACAGAGCATAAAACAAGTAATAAAAAATAATAATAAGAGACTGTTCTTTCCAGAGAGTTTACCTGTTATAACAGTATGACTTAAATTATACATTCAAATATTTTAAAATTAACTTTTGTTTGATTTGATGTCCATGAAAACAACCTTATTTTCTCATTACACGTGTGTTCTGCATTGTATAGACAAAGTAAACAGTAAAATATGTTATTCATGATCATTCGTCTGTTACAGTCCAGTTGTGGAACCAGTCAGTTTATGAAATTCCTGAAGCTTGTAGTCATTTTGTGAATTTTGATTAATAAAGTTATTTATTTTTGATTGGGTTTTTATTATTAGTATTATTATTAATTTATTATTATTATTATTATTAATGTATATCTATAT
>JAULBS010119960.1:0-14265 GCA_032355785.1 Symmetromphalus regularis | reverse complement strand
GAAAATTTAATTTTAAGTCTCTGCTTAAAACGCATACTCCCACTGACACTTGACCTAATTAATTTCCAAACAAAAAATCTATTTTAAATATAAACATTTGATTTGTCCATAAAAAATACTTCATTCAGCTACTTACATAACCATAACATCCCGCTTATTATCAATATTTTAAAAACAATTATGAATTATGCTCACGGACAAATAAATAATAAATCATAAATTCGACATGGAATTCCCTGTACCATGGTACAGGTAAAACGTCTTGCGAGATATAAAACCGAGATCTAGTATCACAAGTGCATGTAAGTTTCATTCATATTCAATATTTAGACCACAAGGCCCCTTAAATTCCGTGAGAGTATGCATTTAAGAATTCATATAAAAAATTTTTTTTTTTAAACAGCACCACAACAACAACAAGCAAAAACAATAAAACTTCACACGCTATTCTGTATCGGAGTAAATTGGGTACTGTTTTGTTCGTGTTTGGCATACTTATTGCATCTTTGAATAAACAAAACACATATTATTTTGTTCATATTTGACAGGGGCGTAGCTATGCGGGGGCACGGATGCATGTGCTTCCATGTTGTTTCGGCCAAAAAAAGGTAGGAGGCAAGGTAAGAAAGAAAAAATGTGCTGGCGTATCCTGTAGATTTACATGAAAGAGGTGATTGAGAAGTGTCATGTTATTATTCTGCAAACACATTCTTCATCATTATAATAATAATATTATTTTGAAATAGACTTTGAAACTTGGTTACAAAGTTCTATTGGTAGATATGACTGTCAGATAGAAAATTGATAGAAAAAACATAAATGTTGTTCGTTTTATTGTTCAAAGTCTTGATTCTTTCTGTAAAAAAAAAAAACTTACAGCCAGTCAAATAGGCCATTTCACGGTTATTTTAGCCATATTGGATAGGGGGCAAATTTTCTTCATAGAGGTAGAAATTGTTTTTAAAAAACTGGAAAACGTCATGGACCATAAACATTGCTTAGCAACACACAGGGTTTCTTGTATTTTCATACCATTCCTCCCTCTATCAAAACAATTGCCCCCTATCCAATATAGCTGTTATAACCGTGAAAGGGCCTATTGGTCTTTCTTAAGTTTATTCTATACATTAAAATATGAAATATGCTTCCACATCAAGTTAGGTATAGCTACGCCCCTGACCATATTACATGTACTTGATATATCAAAAAACTGCATGTTTTGGTAAGATGTGCTTTATGTGAATGTTAATTAGTACATCTTGAATCTTTGATAATCTCTATATAAGTGTCAATTGTGTATATAGTAGTATGTGTCACTGACCTTTTTGTTAACGTATGTAAATATGTGCTTAAAGGTCAGTGGACCTAAAGCGCAAATATAAAGTGTCTATAATTGGTAGTTTCTATTCATGCATTGATCGTAATTGTATGTGTTATTTGAATAAGTTCTTTAAACGGCTACACGTGGCTAACAGATTTATCGTTTCAAGCGTGTATTAATTTTAAATTCGTTTCGTCACGGTTTGATGGGATGAATTTTAAGTTTAAGCAGATTTATGGGATAACGTAGAACGCCCGTTGTTTTGACGGAAGTATGTTGGTCAGAACGTGATAAGTATATAATTGGAAAATTAAGGTTGTTCTGTGCGAAATATAGAGATTCTAATTGTATAACCGTTTAATAGTTAAAACATAAATCATTATCGATTAATATATGTGGAAGATATAATATTACAAAAATTTACAGAAGATAAGATCTAAATTAAAATAATAATAATGAGTTTCAGGGAACCCGAACCTACCTAGGAAAAGACCGACACCAATCTTTTTATTCAGTATTTCAAAAAAATGTGTTATAATATATTTTTCGGTATCTAAACATTGGTAGGCGATACAGAAATTGATAATAAAATTAAAATATCCTACCAACCCTATCTAAATTAAAAATAAAACAGTCCTTAATTTTCAAGTCTAAATTATTAAATAGTGTATTTTAGATTTTGTTTAATAACTGGTAATACTTGCAATGCGGCATGCTTACCTACTTGCATAGTACTTTCAGTAGGATCAGTGACATGTTTGGACATTCTTTTATAAGAAAGCTATTGAAGACTTTTTAGGCACATTTCGTCTTTTTCTCTTTTATTTAGTATAACCGACGTGAAAGGATTGTTTGTTCAGCGGCTGTTAGGTGTCAATCATATGATATTTGCTACTCATCATCTTCAGAGGAAGCGTGCTACCACCACATAAGCTACTCTTTTCAGTTAGCTGCATGGGATTTTATATATGCGTTTTCCCACAATATGGCCTTTTTAAACCTGTTTTGGGTCACTGTTTGTGAAGAGAAATAGCCGAAAAGGAGTCCGCTGAGGGGGATTGACCCGACGACCCGTAGCTCCGTAGGTGGACCTGCTCTTGTTTATGACATAAATAAAATAATATTAATGGGAATACAATTCACTAGAATAAATGGAGTGTCTTTGGTTTTTCATTTTTGCTATGTAACACATATACATGATTTAATTTTTGTAGAAGTCGGGGATGCGCTGTGTAAAGAGTCGTAAACACCGTATGTTTGACACTTGTTATCCGCTGAATAAATAATGTGCTGGGGAATACTTTTCTTTGAGTGTGGGTGGAGGTGCACCGTATATATATATATAATACATATATACCTTGATATATATAACTTTCAAATCAATTTAAATGCACATCACATTGCACGTTGTTTTCTTCTGAAGTCACCTGCCTTGGCGTCATGTCATTGGTAATTAATGGCCCTCTCAAGCCGACAACCACACGGGCTGTTTGATCATACGGGTAACAGAACCTAACCTCTAACATCCCTATCTATGTATTATTCAAATCGGAGCCTCGGATCCTTTAATTACTGGGTATTGATATTGTTGATTCCATTAATTACTCACCCAGTTGGTTTTGTTTCCACACATCTTTTGTTCTGGTGGTTTCTCGGGCTATGTATCGAGTTCGTAGATGGATAGCTTGACCGAGATTGCGGGTACACAATCTAGATAGACTTGGAAATAATTATTTTAGCTCTGCCAGTCAGAATGTTCGATATCAGTCAATTTATGCATGACATTACAAATATGTTCCTGTCAAGCCATTTAAAATCAACAATATAATGTTGCTGGTTTAAAAGCGTTTGTGTGTGTGTGTGTTTGTTTGTTTTTTGTTTTGTTGTTTGTTTTTGTTTCGAGTCAGTTTTAATAAATCTGTTGATTTACATTAAACATTAATAATACACAAAATGAACAACAAATTTTAATTTGTGATTATCAAAATGTTCCAAAATAACAAATTTGCACCGGACAATGTCCATTACAGATCGCATACTTCCAGGCTTGTGATATCGTTAATAATAGCCCTGTGTCTAGCAAACTGAGTCTTGTAGTTAACAACAGTTCTTATATCCAATGAGAACATGACAGGAGTCTTATTCTCGAAAAAGTGCAAACCTTGGTTTACCTGTAAAAGTAAATCAACGACAGAAGAGGGTTTTAGAAATAGGTGAAAAAAATTGTAAATTTTCAACTCGCAATATGGTAAAACAATTTTACAAAATCGAGAACAGGGATGTCCTGACCCCCCTGCACCCTATTGGATTCACTAGTGTTCAATATTGTTATTAATTTCATCATTTTCATGATTGCCAAATAGTCGTTTTATTGAGGCAAAGGCATGCCATGTTTCATGCATGTCAGGTGAAAACATGCAGTTGTAACGATATCAGTGAAAGTTCGAGTAAAACGAAAGCCGTACGAGTGGTCCCATGCTGTCGTAGATTTATGATATTTTTTACGAATTATCGTAAGTACGAAGATTTCGAGGAACACCTAGTAGTCGTACGATCATCGTACGACTAGTTTTACTCGTACGAAGGTTTTGTGAAACAGGCCTGAACTGAATGGAAGTAAGAACTTTATTTATGTTCAGGAGATTTCGCAATGGCGTAAGACGAACTTGGACAAGAAATGTATATATTCGAAACGACACAAGTGTGATCTTAAGTTTGTTCAAAACGATATCCGTACAAAGCAAAATACAATGGATTGTTTGTTTAACGACACCCCAGTACACTAGAAGGAACTTGAAATCTATATTCAAACCAAAGGTGTTGTAAAAGATCATTAACTTAGGTAAATATGACAATATGAGAAACCTCTACTGTTGGTACTTAGCTAGAACGCATTTTTCATTTATAATTACATTATCCTCCATTGTTGTACTATTTCGTCTGAAATGTTAATCTCGTATTTCTAAATAGCATGCTGCTACTACTAATATATGAGCTAATTTGGTTTTAGAAATTACAAGACATCCATCATAGTCTTTTTACGATAAGCTATATTTGCAAGTGATTCATGAGTACATGCCATTACATTTTTTACAATAATTATACACTCTGGACAAAATTCTATTGAAATTTCCAACTATGGAAATAATACTAAATTCATATATATGTCTATTTCAATTTATTAATATTAGATTATTGTAATTATAAAACTTCCGCATTTTAATTGTTTTACTGTTTCTAGATTTTAATAATAATTTGATAAACAAAGGGCTACGTTAAAATGTATATCCAAATAAACAAATGTACAAGGTATCACGAGATCTTCCACACCATATATGTTAATTATTTATTGTCTGTAAAATTGTGGGCTCGGACTGAATCTAGACTTAGACATTTTATATTCCTTCACACATATTACTTTTTGTTAGGTATTATTATCTGGAAGAACTCAAGCACTTTAGGAATTAGAATGCACTCGGAATCTACGGTTACATTAAATATTTATTTCCCCGAAGAAAAATCCCGTTAACATTCCAACATTATTGTCCCTTGAACATCATTGTAATGATTGATACATGAATTATCCCTGCTTATTTCAGTAACCTACGTTTGTCAGTCAGTTCACATCTTTGATGTGTTGCGACCCCGTCAAATAGTGTAAATTAAACATGGCGACTAAGCCATGCAGAATTTTGCACTCACTGACATCGGTGTTTTCTGCAACAAAAATCAGTTCCGGTGGCAAACAGAAGGAAGCGCCATTCTTACATTCAGGACAGGCTAGCGTTCGCGAGTGCTATGTGGGCATTTTACTGGTTCCAAACGGTGTCATTTGGGTTTACCATGAAACGAAAGACATTAGTCTAGCGAGCGACAGATAGTTGTTTGGTCCTGAACGCAAGTTAGGCATCCCGATCGGGCGTCCGGATGACAACTAGGCTGCTGCATCTGTACAAGTCAAACGAGTCGTAATAAGAAATTTAGGGAGTGATTCAAGCTTAAGCGATAGAGCGTCGATTAACTTCAGATGACATATTTGGGCTGTTTTTCTCTTAATAAAGAATGTTCTGAGATGTCTTTAAACAATCCTTTCTTCTTTGATTTCAAGCCAAAGGCACATGTAGTATAAGATAACACCAGAAATCATTAGACATCAAACAACAACTAAACAGTGAAGTCAAAGTTTTGTTATCTTGGCAGATTTGAAGATGTCGTGGCAGTACCCAGGCCCGGAGCAACAACTAACACTGAGACCCCACCACAGATCGTCTGCCCTGGCAGTGGATAATTGCTACCACCACAGAGCTAAGGAGGGTTTCCGTTACTGGCTTATTGAAAGACCTAAACCAACGGGATGTGAGTATAAACTAGGCATAAACCTACCATAACCTTTATTTCCGCCGTCTGTTATTGTTGGAGGTTTGGAAATGTCGTAACGTGTGCCCAGGATTGACATTCCTGAATCACATTTAAACAGAAACAATTATTAAGTTGTGCTTATCCGGCTCCGTTCTGTAGTGGTTAAGCTATCGGACTCGCAACTCGTTGGTACTGGAATCAAATCTCAGTAGAGGCATAAGATTTTTAATCTAAGTATCAGCTCCAACCTAGAGTGAGTGCTCCGCAAGGCTCAGTGGGTAAGTGTATACCACTTATACCGACCAGTGGTCCTCACCTGGTTTATCAAAGGCCGGGGTATGTTATCCTATCTGTGGGATATTGCATATAAAAGATCCTTTACGGCTTGTCAATAATAGTTGCCGCATTAGTGGGTTTCAACTCTCCTACTAACACTATCCTCTGTCTTAGACAGCACAGGGAGCGAGTTGTGTGTCCGTGACAGCGTGCTTGAACCTCTATTTGATGCAAGCACGAAAATTAATACAACTTACCAAGTCGTGCTAAATTCTGATTTCGCTTTCTAGCATATAAAAGTATAAAGTTAGTATCTGTTTTATAAATATATAAAATGTTAGCTTTTTGAGGATTTGTTACAACATAGGTTTCTAAACTAATTTGGAAACAGCAGTCGAAAAATATATTGCCCAAATGAAAAATTCTGTTTGGTAGTTCAAAAAGCCAAATGACTGCTTTATACTGTATTCACTAAATGTATTTTATCCCGATTTACAAGTACTATTTCTTAAGCGGATCCATGTTGGACTGCTAATGCACATGTTGTAAACGAGTTTGAGACCAGAATATAACTATCATTATGGTATAGATCCATTTATTATTTATGCATTGGACAAATGCTGATTTATATATATATATTATATATTCATATGACATTTCTTTATTATTTTAGTTGGGCGTTACGGCCTGGGATCCTTCAAGACGGTACTCGGAGTTGGAAATGCACCAAGGACGTGATAGATAATACCATATGCTGTTTTGGTAGCAGGAAATTTAACATATTCCAGAATGGACTTTTTATATTTTGTATGACAAAAATAAGATGTATGTATCCAGAGATGAATTATATTAATGCATAGATACATTTTAATATTAGTACTAGTATTTATATTAAGCTCACTGCCCGTTTAATGCGTATTTCAATGAATTTCTACCAAGGTTGGTTTGGCCTAAACAAAAAATAGTATGTTTCGAGGAATCTAGAAAAATGGTACGATCCTAATTGTATATATAAAAAAAATTTCTTCAGTAGATGATAAAAGAAATAAAATTAAAATGTCATGTTAATCTTGCCTAATTTGTTTAGTAGGTTCAGGAAAAACGCATTTATTTATTATTTTTTGTTTAGGTTTTAAAGGAGTTGGTTTATTTCGAGTTGATTTATATTGTTAGTTATTTTATTTTCATAGATATTACTAGAAGGAATGCTTGTTTCGGGATCAGCGAACAATTTTTTTACAATTTCATTGGGTATTGCATATCTCTGAAAAATGTATGCACGTTTTATTTGAAGCCCTCTACAACATACTATTGCAACAGATTTAGCTCTCATAGGGGCTTTAAAACTATGACACTATTTGATTTGATATTTGATCTTCATAGCCTTAAGCATACTCAACAGGACTGTGATAAACACTGAGTCGTAATATTTTATGATAAATACGTTAAGTTTAGTATTTGTTCTAAATGATGCCATTTCATTATATCTATGAGAAACAAAATGCACCAATCGTATTGTTTTTAAATCGTGAAATAGTTTGGGTAGACACGGTGTTTTGATAAAGAAACTGGTCTAAAGAACTGTATTTTAGAAGAGTTATTTATTTTGAATGGATGATAAACTGAATTTGTAGAAAGCTAAACAAATTCCTTAATTTTCAAAATGCTACACTTTGGTTCCTTATTGAGATTGGTTTTCTAAAAACAAATGTTTATCCTTTTGGGGTTTTAGCTTTTGTAATGTAGGTGATTTTTAGAGAATGTGTATTCTTTACTAACCGCGACAGTGTTCGATGAGCATTTTAAAATATTACTTAGTTTATTAGCTACATGTACATATGTAGTTATTTATATTTTGTATTTATTTAGCAACACTAGCATCGCAAGTCAAGTTGGAATTATTTCCCCTTATAATTTTTATTGTTTAATGCTCAAAAGTTGTAATTCGTCAAGAGTGAGTAAAAACAACAGCAATACAATGAAACCTGTCTTAAGCAGTCACCCAATCAGAAACAAAATGTGTTCTCTTAAGAAAGGTGGCTGCTTACAACAGGTTTTATTACACCAAATTAGTATATTTTGAAGAAATAATGGTGTCCCTTTAAGACAGGTGGATGCCCAATACAGGTAGCTTCAGGAGCGAGTTTGACTGTGCTACAGTTCATAACTATAGAACAGAATAGACATATAACTTTAATAAAAGTCACAGGTTTTACTTTTTATCTTTATACTATAAATATGTTTAGCTAATTGAAAATGTTCTAACTTTTAAAACTACACACTCAGTATACTTCATGAGGCTGGCTCACATTTAACTACGTGTCAAAATAACTAAATGTTTCACATCCAATAGCCGATGATTAATAAATCAATTTGCTCTCAGATAATATCCCTAACCAGGATAACAGCTTTTGAATTTGAATGTGGTCGAGAAACTTTAAAAATTATTAAATATTTTGCAGTTGGAAGCAACATTTGTAATGTGTATCCAGGTTGTTGAGGGGATGTTATTATTGTTATAGTTAGTAGATATGTATGTGATAAGAAGAAAACCGTCCATTGATGAGTTCTTAAACTGCTTCCCTTACACTCGGTTTGCAGTGTGCATTATTTCTATAGATTGCTCAAATGACATTCAGTACATGCATTTATCTGTATCTAAATTGCGGCGATACGAACTATAATATACTGACGGATAAAACAAACGCAAGCAGGCCCGTACGCAGGATTTTCTTTAGGGGGGTGCGTTTTATTTTCTTTTTTAACGTTATTCTAGTAAATTAGCGTCAATCCAAATTGGCATTTACGGACCTCGACAGATTTAAGGGGGTGCGTGCGCACCCGTCGCACCACTATCCACCCCCCTTGCGTACGGGCCTGGCAAGTTCAGTGGGCACACACGCTATTGATTTGCATCAGGAAATTACATAGGGTACCCACATTAAATTGAGATTTACCCATGCAAACACCGTCTATGATAACACAACAAAAGTCGTCAAAATTTAATCAGTAATGAAGAAATAACCTTAAAATCCAAACAATTAAATAATCAGCCATAAAACAGAAATATTTCTAAACAAAACAAAATATTGCAGGTTTTTTTTCCGTCCGTATATAAATTCGCCGCTGCCACGTGCCACACAGCGTTCACAAGACGCATGGGTAAACATCACTAGTCTTTAGAATTGTAAAACAATCATGTATCTTATTCACACTGTTTAATACACACCAGCTTACAAAGAAAACGTGTGTGTGTGTATATATATATAGATATATAATTATTGTGGATATATTTATACTTTGATAATCAACAAAACCGTCCATTAATCATCAACCGTACTGTAACAATACCTGTATAAGTATGTCTGTGATTAGCAACAAAGCCGTCCATAGGTCCTCAGTTTAGAATTATCAATATAATGGCTATATTGTGTTAAGACATGTGATTAAGTGTTCTGTAACAATACGTGTATGTATATGTCTGTGATAAATAACAAACCGTCCAGCATAATAAAACCATAGGAAGGTAGGTACACTACATAGGCGAATCAAGGGCAATCCAGGGGCCTGATCCTCTTTTCGGCCACAAATAGTTTTCCCATTGTGATTTGGTCCTACTCAGCTTAGACACCCCACGCTGCCCTCACAAATATTTGTGTTGATATATTGTGTTTAAAAAACCTCATACCCTCCATTACATGCACGTAAGAAATTAATATCAGCTATACTTTCATAGGGAAATACTTAAAAGTTTGTCAGACAGGAATTTGTACTATTAATATGTATTATGAAATTTAGAATATATCTTCATTTAAATTCAAAGAAGACAGGATAAGTTAAAGCAATTTATTAGTACACTTAAAATGACAACATGAGGTCATACTTGGAGTCTAGCAACGTATAGCTGATAAAGCACCTTTAATTATTTCTGGATTTTGGCCTCCGTAAGTGTGGAGACTATAAGGTTCGTTCATCATTATCGCTATTTTCCTTTTCGTACCAACCGTACGCTCGAGGGGAGTCGATAGGGATTACGAATTTATATTAATCAAACATTAAAACGCTTTCTACGAATGGCAAAATTGTGAACGATCCCTTGTCATACAAATAGCAAACAGCAGTTGATGTTTTAAAGGTTGATTACCACAAAGTAACTTATGTTATTCAGACCCCTCATCAATTTGTATGGAGTGTATTCACTAGTATAGAATGTTGTTTATGATTCTTCTTCTTTTTTTTTAGTACAAGGTGTGTGTTTATCAATGCAATACCTAATATTTTCTTTAAAGGGTCATAATCATAGTTGATATTTACCTTTGTTGCCAAATACACTAATTAGCGTTAAAATGTATACATACATAATGCTTTTTAAATCAAAGTGTCGTTTTATTTTAATTCTATTCCTTTAGCAAAATTAAGTGTATGATGACGTTAAGCTTAACTGCGGCTTATTCCTCTAGGTGTTAAAGTTAAAATGATATTAACAGGATTCGCGTTTTGCATGTGATTTTTAGAAATGCGTATTCTTTATTAACTGCGACTTTTGTCTATTAATATGTCATTATTCGGGCGGACAGACGGATGGACGAACAGGCATTTTATTATTGAAGGCTGACCTCATTCAATATGGATAATAAATTTGTAATGAACCACTTTGTGCCGTGTTATTAGAGAAAATACTACATGTATATTCAATAAAAAAAATTATATATATAAATATTTCTTTAAAATAGCTCAGCTCTAAAGAGCATGTTAAACTAGTTTAATTTCATGATACTTATTATATAGAGCGAATTAGATGTAGCTTATCTGTAGGATAAATTAAATTGCATTTACCACAAACACTTGGAAAACGAATGTTTTTGTGGGGAGGAGGATACAGCCAATATTAACTATGATTATGCACCTTTAATTCTATGACCCATGTGTTTCCATAGATGCCTATTTTGTTTGTAATGAAAGGGTTGCAAACACTTTTTTTTTTTTTTATAATAGTTTTGAGTTGTGCTCAATTTTTCTGTATATACATTATTATAGAGTATTTAAATTTGCCGTGGATTTGTCAAAATATTTAGCTGGGGTGATTGGATCTTGTTAGCTGTGTTTTGCGAGGCAACCCAAAAGTCTACCCCTTTACCATGTCAGTATTAAATGGTTTGTAAATAAAAGAATAATAGCGTTTTCTTTGCTGCACATTTTTCTCGTTCTCTGTTTACGATTTCTATAGGCCTACTGTTGATACTGTATGTTTGAAGATGTTTGTATTCCTGAGAAATGTTATGTATTTTAATTAGATTTGTTTTAATTTGTATATCATGAATAATCTGGACGATCTTATTCACGGTGGTTGCTATTTGTGGAAATGAACATGCACTAGGTTTAGCGAACACCTAGTGTCACCACTAGTTTTGACTCAAAACATGACTATCGTATACTTGATGTTACTGTTTAGAGACTTAAATCATTTGGCGTACATCAAGGATAGCCATTATCTCCAATGTTATTTATGATTTTTTCTCAATGATATGGAGCATACTCATGAAGTTTATATTATTATAATTATTTTGTAAGAGTGTGATAACTGTTACCTGGTAAGCTGGGAAATGTTAATACTGCTAAACAAAATACGTGTACAATTTATTTAAAAAAAATAAAATATCAGGACTCCACATACGAATATAGTAAGCATTTCGTTTAACTTTCTATTTCTCTATGCAATGATGTGAATGTTTTCTCTTGTTTTATGTATTATGTATATTATTATATACAATCATGTACTAACAGTCTTCTAACATATTTATTACATTCACGTTAAGATTATTTCTTGTGAAATGTGTAAATTCATCCCTCGAAATTCGCAGTCAATCAGCAGTGCCGTCGTACAAGCTGTGGTAAAAGATTTGCGGCACCACTCTACTGCCGTTGTAAAAATATAAATATATTATGCAATATGCTTATTTTCTTACAACTGCTATCGTAGTGACATAGTAAAATGATTTAGCGACAGCAGTTAAATGCCTTTGCAACATTGTCGAATTTCGAGGGCTGTATATTTTATTTTAGCCAATTGCTGATTACTCTTGTGGCAAATAAAGTGATTTGATTTGAGTTGAGTTGAGTTGATGTATTATAATCGAGGAAGTAATACTAATTACAACTAAATGTAAAACAACATATCGATATCTGGTTATGCATCTTTAACAGGGGTAATGACGTCATAAGCGTCTTCAGGAATACGCTAAATAATAATAGTACCAGGTTTTAATTTTATGGAAAGTAGAGGTGCGGCTTTGATTACACAAAAATATATATATAAAGGAAAGGATTTGTTTGTTTATGGGCCTTTGTCTTGTTTGTTTGTTTATAAACCTTTGTCTCTTGGAGAAACATGACCTCTAAATGCGGGTTGGGATATTTAGCTCTGTAAGATCATCAACCCCGAGCTGAAGATATAAATATTAAAGTGCAGGCAGGAACCGGGGAGGGGGGGGGGGGGGTGAGGCGCTCGCGGCGCCCATTTTTTTTTACCCATTAATATTTTTCATTATAAATAAAATCTAATATAGAATGTGTAGCCCCTCCCCTCTCCCCCGAACACACACGCACGCACGCACGCACGCACATACACACTCATAAGATTAAATATGATAAGATAAACTTTATTGCATATTTCATTCCACCTCGGGAACAGAATGCAAATATACAAACATTCTGACACAACAGTACAACACATAAAAACAAACATTTAACTAAAATGATTAGATACATATGATAATTATTATTTGTTTGCTATGTGAATGTAATTGTAAATAAATTTACATTCTGTATCTGCACAAGCTGTTTTCTGGTTTTGTATAATATAAATTTTTTCTTGGGACGAGATATTTATAAAGGCGTTGATATGATGTGTGATATATTGGAATAATTTAGTTCGCTGAGAAGTGTATTTATTGCATGTTATAATGTGGTGATATTCATCTTTAATGACATTACACTGGTCACATAATCGTTTTTCAAGTGGGGTAAAAGAATTTGAGTGTCGCCCACTCTATATTTTCAGAGTATGGTTATTGAGACGAAGTTTTGTCAAATGTTTGCGGTGGTGTTGTGGGTGTATGGAATGTAGTAGATATGGTTCATGTTGAATATTTTGTTTAAATAACTGGTAAGTCCTCATCCTGTTACCTGACCCATCTGTTTTAGTAGTGGCACTCATATTTTCTTTGTACATATTAAATTAATAAATCAGACAAAAATAATTTAAAATACACACGATAAAACTTGCCACTTAGCAATGTCACAACAGTAAATGTATTTTATACTGTTTGTTTTGATTAAGCTAAGATGGTATAATCATATGAAAATAGAACCAATATCGATTGACCATATTTTCAGTTCAATTCAATTCAATTTATTCAATATACATAACACCCCTTGGGGCAGTGTATACAATGATGACCACACGAAAAACAAAAATTATATCAGAAACAATAACAATATCGATATCAGTATACCGTATTAAATTAATTCATATGAATTCATTTTATTTGAAATGGTGAAAAAGTAAACAAGTTAAACATAAATGATAAACGTATAACGTTGCAATTTTATTTTAACGTTGTTGACGTCATTGATGGTGTATAGAATATTACCAACATATTTTTAATATAGTCTCAATACATGAGCTTTTTTTTAAAATAATAACCTATAATTCGAAACTTTTTTTTAATTATCCAAGTTGTAGGTTTGTTCAGATGATAGCCACTAATTTTTGACTTTCTCAGTGACGTCATAAGTAAATTACGTCATCGTAGCAGTTGCTGCAAAACTTGCCAAAAGGTCTGTTTTGGACAGTCTTGATTGCTACATTTCATTTAAATAATTTGTGAATATTGACAATGGGCGATGATAAAGATAAAGAAAAGAACAAGAACAGTCTTCTGTTTTCTTGGAAACTACCGGATTTAATCGGCGAAGATACTGTACAGATTCTAAAATGTGGAATATGTCTCGAATATTTTGATAGTCCTGTAGTGTTACCATGTGGACATACATTTTGTTTCAAGTAAGTATAAAAATAGTGTATACACAATTTTTTCCACTCTTTATTTACAATTTCTTATTAGCTACTGGCAATATGAAGTTTGGCGTATCCCTCGTACAGGCTATTCCGAATGGAATGCAACTGAAGGAAATATTACAATAATTGTGTAATATTTACTGCCTTGAGATTAAGGGCGAAAATCCGTTCCTGAAAGTGAGGGGGGACGGAACATACCCTTGTCCAAAAAGTGAGGGGATGGACCATC